>VZRS01013871.1:756238-770950 GCA_013398055.1 Ifrita kowaldi
TGGCTCATGTTCAGCTGCTGTTGACCAGCACCCCCAGGTCCTTTCCCACTGGGCCCTTTTCCAGCCACTCCTCCCCCAGGCTGTAGCACTGCATGGGGTTGTTGTGACTTAAGTGCGGGACCCAGCACTCCACCTTTGTGAACCTCATCCTGTTGGCCTTGTCTCATCCCTCCAACCAGATCCCTCTGCAGGGGCCTGCTACCTTCCAGCAGTTCAACACTCCAGCCCAACTTAGTGTTGCCTGTGAACTCCTTGAGGATACCCTGGATCCCCTCATCCAGATGATCAATAAAGATATTAAACAGGGTTGGCCCTCACACTGATCCCTAATGACCGTCCCCAGCGGGATGTGGCACCATCCCCCCCCCTCTCTGGGCCCAGCCATCCAGCCATCTTAACCAGCAAAGAGTGCACGTGTCCAAGCCATGGGCTGCCAGCTTTTCCAGGAGAGCGCTTGGGAGATGTTACCAAAGGCTTTGCTGGAGTTTATGTTTGCAAGTAATTGCATTTCTCACAATCTGGTTTTTTATATGGTATCTTTGGAGTTACTCTCCCTTAGGGCTGATCAATTTAGACCTGCATAAAAACCAGATTGCTTACATAATATAATGTTTGGATTTCTGCTGTGCTTTATATGGCTACAACTACTCTTACACAGGTATAATTGTATTCCTAAAATTTAGCCTTTACGGTACTTAATAGCAGTTGGGGATTTTTTTGGTCATATCTTTTTGTCTCAAAAATGAATAATTAAAGAAACTTGATTGGAAAATTGAAATTCTGTCTTCAATATGCTGAAGGTTATGAAAAGATACATACTTGACATATAATGGGGAAGGTGTCTGTCAGTCACGCAATAAAATTTCTGAACATCCTCTTTATCAGCTTCACTTTTAAATGTTATTAATCCAGGTGATCTGTAAGTAATGCAACCAAAGTCAAGACAGCAAATATCTTCTGTTGTTGAAGATGCCTTTGAGTTGATATTTTGTATTGGCTCAGAAGTGGCAGAAGGATATTATTAGAGTGTGTCTAGAGTAGAATGATGAAGGTGATGAAAGACTTTCAGGGCAAGATGTAGAAGAAGTGACTGAGGTCACTTGGCTTGTTCAGCTTGGAGAAGAGAAGGTGAGGGTGCCCTCATGGCAGCCTACACCTTCCTCATGGAGACCCTCACTTTATTAAAGGAGAGGGGTGAGGGTTCTTATCACTCCTTTAGGTGTGCACAAAAGTGCTCAGAAGTGTAAAAACCCATGGTTCTCTCCAAACTGGACCAACTTTTAACTTCCTGCTGTGGCATACTGGAGATGTTTCTCATTATTGCTAGTGGAAAGGTCCCTCATCAGTGATGGCTGTGGTAATGAGGTTACTGTTAAATGGATTTTTGGATTGTTGGAGATGGTGGTTTGTCAATAGGCTGAAGCATGAAAGAATAACAGGTAATCTAGAGGCAGGAGGAGCAGCTCCTGGTGTGTGCAAGCAGTGGCTCAGTGCACGCTGTGAGGAGTTCTCATTGTGGCTTTCCTGTTGATTTGAATTGGTTGTCTCCTCCTTCATCAGGTGTGTTCAGCTGTTGATAGATGTAGAAGTGAAATGTTTTCCTGCCTGCCCTTTTTCTCACGATGCAGTCTTGGTTTGCAGAGTTTTTGATGGGGAGCTGTAGTGGTTGATACCATCCTAACAATTCCCAGGCAAAGAGTATGTCCTTCAGTTTAAACTCCACGTGTTGTGTCTGTCTGGTTACCACCAGGATTTTGAATTTATGGCAGTTTGAAACAGATACTGATAGTCAATATCTTTCCATAGGCATAGAATAAAGGAAACCTTCTGCAGTGGAATGCCACCATCCTACATAGGTTGCAGAATATTGTATAATTTTCTTAAAGCTTCAGTAACTCGGGAGCTTTACTTCATCAATGGGCATAAACAGAGAAATTCACCGTTGGTAGGAATGGAAGGAACAAGAACTGAAGGACTGGAATTAAGCAGGGGTTAGAGGATATTTTTATTCAGTGTTTTATCTTCTTTGCAATATTTGAACTTTTCTTCCCTTCTTGTCCATATGTGGTAACATCAATGCTTTTTCCAGGTTTATGTTGTCTCTCTGCTCATAATCATTCTCATTAAACCAACGTGTGAAGAAATGTATGAAAAATGGTGCAGTCTGTGAGAGGATTGATGCTGACAGGTTTTGCTATTTTAGAAAACAAGAAAAGATTGGCTTGCTTAATTCCCCTTTAGGACTTGTGCTAGACTAGTTCTAGGACTAAGTGCTGGAAGTAATCCCACATGAAGGCTTTGCAGTCACTTTTCAGTTCTGAGGTGAAACAAGAAGTTAGAGGTGTAACAGGTCGGGTAATGATGACTTCACCAGCAAAGATGTTTAAGCTGCAGGTTGCCTAAATCTTGATTTTACAAAGCACATCAGCTAGTTCCTAATTTCAAGCACATGTTTGGATCCATTCTAGTTGAGCAAAATTCATGTCCTTTCCTACCTTCTGTTAAAAAGCTGCCAGACTCACAAGGAAGGAAAAGCCACCAAAACACAGTCTAGGGCACCATGTGCCTTCCAGCATAGGGTGGAGCAGGTAGAATATCAGAAACCAGGGCACACCAGTCTCCAGTCCCCCGATGACACATCTGCAGCCATGGCCCAAATACAAAAGCGTCTCTTCTGTGCTGCAAACCTCTCCTGGTGGGTCAAGTTCCCTGGTGGGCTCCACAGCCTCCTGTTCAGCCAGCTGACCTTCTGGAGCAGCTCCATAAAAGTGGGTTGGGCTCCCCCTTCACCTGCTTGTCTCTCATTGCCGTGGGTAGCCCTGTGTCCGCCTCCCTCTGCTTTTCTGCAGATCACTAGTGTGTAAGCAAACCTGTGTCAGGTGAAAGGTCTGGGGACTTCTTTGGTTGCTTGGAGGGCACAGCTCTGTTCTGTTGCCCATCCTGGAGCTGCTTCCCTAAACCACATTGCATCTGGAGACTGTATTTATTCTTGCATTTCAGTGAAGGAGATAATAATGGCCATTTTCCACCGTGGCTTAATAAAGGTCTTAAATGGATAAAATGCAGGGATAAAATGGAAGATTGGTTTGGGTTTTCTTTCTTGGTTTTCTTGGCGTTTTTTTTTCGTGTGTGTGTGCATTTATTTTTTTTTTTCAGAGGGAGAAAATGCTGAACATAATTCCAGCACGTTCCCGTTGAATGCACATGGGAGCCCGAAGGAGCTGGTCTAATCATCTCCTTTGACCTGTGCATATGGATGATGGGTGGTGTAGAAACTTAGGAGCAAAGAAAATTGTAGAATGAAAGAAACTTAGCTTTACATAGGTGCCACACGGCCCATTTTCCTCCCTTGTGCTGTAAGGTCTCCCGCTGCTGGCTCCTGTCTGTGTGGGCCGGTCGCAGTTGGCGCTGTTGGCTCCGCTGACCCTTGGGCTCGTGGGTGGCTGGAGCCAATGTCCAGCCCATTGTATGCATCTCAAGATCTGCTCTGCTTGCTCTTCCACACCATTATGCTGAGTTATTCACAGGGTTACGGAGGAGGTTGGCACCCCCTGTGTCTGATGCAGATGTGCTGCAGCTGGAGGGCAGGATTTAGCTCCATGTTTTTCCTCTGCTTGGCTAAGCAAGGGGACACAGCTTGGCATGGTACCAAGTGCCTGGGCTGAGTTTTGATCTATTGTCTTGACATGGGGGAAGGGGAAAAAAAAACCCACCACCTTAAATTTTACTCTTGAGTGAATCTTAATCTTCAAATTAGTACAAATGTGAGAGTTCCAACGCTGTGATTTTAGAATAACTGTAATCATTTCAAGAAAACAAAGCCTAGGAACATTATGGTGTTGAATGCAGAGGAAACTGGTGTTTGAAATGATGTGTTGCGCATCTGCACATGTCAAAAAAAGAGTTTAATGCCCTAATTTGTTTTGGATCTTGCCCCCCTCTCCTCTGGCTCATCCCTGTTTTATTTTCTTCCTTTTGTGCCTATAATTGCGCACGTTATTAGAACTGGCAGGATGAGCACCTCCAGATGCATCCTACAGGAACGCAGCCAGTGCTGACTCTATTCCCATGTCAGACTGCATGCCAAGTCAGTGAAGCTTGCTTGTCAAAACCTATACCCTTTCCACACTGCTTCTAAACCCATCTTCTCACACAATGTTTTGACACAGGGTGACTCATGCTAACCTCAAGAATTGTCCCAAGCTTAAGAATGTGTCTTTCAGTATGTTGAGACATCCCTGGTAAAAGTAGGATTTTGGAATAGTGTGGCCTAGGCAGCTTTCCTTATTCTTCTGTCAGATGAAACAAGTTGAATGGTTTAAAATCTGTTGTGTTGAACCTTTCACTGGGTTTCATGTTTTAGTTTTTTTTTTTGGTAAACTTTCTCTGAATTTTTATGCACGTTGAAAACAGCAAAAAAAAATTCACTTATTTTACTAAACATAATGCATTTTGTGTTGTGATTTGTAGCAACAAGACAACAACTCCTCTCCCTTTTGGGGAAGAATATACTCATTTTACTTATTATTTTGCAGGTGTCAGGCAACAGCAAATCAACGATGCTCCTTCTACAGGATCTTTTCCTAATTGGAGATCTATACTATCACCAACACGGCCTTCCACAGAAACTAAGACTCCCTCAGTAGCTGATATTTCTCTGGGACAGACTTTGGAGAACGCAGACTTGCTTCAGATGATAAAAACAACGCTGACTGGCGCACGTACCAGGACTTTGGATCAAATGCACCTGTCACCCTCCCTTTATCAAGGCAGTGGGAACAGTGCACCCCAGGAACCCTCTGAGGTTTCGGCCGAGTCACCTCTGAGGTCGTCGTCTCAAGATGCAGATGACACAGCTGCTCTCACAGGTTTGCCTCAGCTTGGTACGTTTGCCACATTATCCACCACACCACCAGTGACACATTCGAGTATGGCTGTGCCATCCCAGCCAGTGCCATTAGAAACACCCTCCATTTCCAAAGAAACCACATCAGGATCAGACATGCTTGCTGCTGTTCCATCACCATCATTCTCCTCATTGGTAATTCAGTCACCTCATGCCATTAACTTTTCTAAACCAGCTGTACTGCCCATCCAAGTGCCTTTGTCTGCAGATCCTGAAGGTGTCTCCAGCACAGATTCAGCTAGCTGACAGGTTAGTGAAAGCAGGAATAGTCCTCTAAGCATGGTGCATTCCAGTGTGGTGAATCACAGAAGGGGTCCCAGCTTGTTTATGGGGGCCATGCTTTTCATTGGATCGACAACAGTGCATTTCACAGAATTAGTGGGAGAAGGGTTTCCTTGGGAAAGGACCTTTTTTTTTCATCTATATACTCTGATATTCCGGGGTCAAAAATGCATCAGTCTCCTCTGACAGTAACTTCCAAAATTTGGCATGGTTCCCTAATGAGAGTATGTATAATGTCTCTTCTGCTGGAGCCATTTAGGGCAGCACTGACTGGCAGAATTAGGGGTATCACTCTTCTGTCATCATCAGTTTTTCAGAGTTTCCAACATCAGTCTTCCATGCTGTGGGTACTCCACATCTAATACCACCAATGAGTCATCCTCAGTCTTCCACAGCACTGTCTAATTGCACTCCAAGCTCTAACCCTGCACCTTGCATGTCATCAGCCTCCAAGAGCCCGGCTGAGATCTCCAGCTCAGCACAGAGCATGTCCTCCCTTTCACTGCCAGTACACTTATTCCAGATGCAAACCACGCTCGCAGTGCAGTGCTGCCAGTACGAGAATTTAGAAGCAAAACAGATTTTTCTCTTTAGAAATGCAACACACTCCTCTCCAACAAGCCCAAGGTCTCCCTTGCTAACTGAGACAAACGAGGTGTTTACTGGGGCAGCACGCACAGACAGTCCCAGGGCGGCAGCAGCCAACCAGGATAGGCTGCAAATCCCTGCCACTGCTGCCTCGCAGCGCTCGCTGGTGCCTCTGAATCCAAATTTTGCAGAAGACCTGACTGATGGAACTTACCAGGCAAAGAGCATGAGACTCCAGCTGCTTCTGCCTTGCTCTCCCGAATCCTGGTGGCTTTCCTGTGGCAAGGACAGCTCAACAGCTTTTCACAGGAGGAGTGACAGCAAAGATGTCCATGAACTTTAACGCTAATTCTGCATTATGGAACTCAGCTTTCCAAAGTTTCTCCAGATATCCAAACCTGTACACTCACCATAGGATCAAGGATACCAGGCACTGTTTTGGAGGTGGCCATGACTACTCTTGATCTAGCTCCAGTGCCATTACTTACTTCCACTGTAGGCCTTTCAAAACCTGAACCTGCTACCACAAATACTTCTGCCACTTCTGTTTTCGTGACTGCACATCTTCCACCTGGAGATGCAGAAAGTTCAGGTGTAACTGTAAATGAAGACAGAAAGATGAGAGTACCGGCTCTTGTGACCCCACATGCAGAATATTCATCTCCAAGAGCCTTAAATCACTTAACCTCTAGTCAGACTTTGCATTCAGTTGATAAAAAGCCATTCCTCCCACGTGGGGTACGCTGCCATCGCTTGTTTCCATGACAACAGTGATGGACAGCCACAGTTCTGGCTCTTCCAGGATTTCGAATGCAAGCTCTGAAAGCAATTTAGATCCTGTCAGCCCTCCTGAAGTCGTAACTTCAGCTTCTACGTGGACCAATAAAGCATTGCTGTCTGCAGCTGGCATTAGTATTCCTTTGGTAAAAACTTCAGTCCAAATGGAAGTAAGGGAAGTTGCTCCAAGTGCTTTTCCATTGGAAGATGAGTACCATGCACCTCACTCAGTAGTGTCAAATCTGCAAAACAAAATTCATACAAATAAGCAGCCACTCTTGTCCACCCCTTCAGCAAACTATGCATATGCCTCCTATAGTCAAAACATTTCAAATTTACCCTTTGCTGAAATGAATAACTTTTCAGAATTTGATGTAGATGCATTTGTGCTGAAAACATCTCCTGTTCAGTATTCATCCCTTGTTACTGCACTGACAATGCCTGACTGCCTGACCCCCTGCAAAAAAAGCATGGAAGCATGGCTGGAAACATTGCTGATTTCTTCACTGTTGGAGATGTTCCTATCAATGCACACGATAAAGCACCTCTCCATTTACCTGTGCCTCCTGTTAGTGCTGCAGGTGCTCTCCCTAGCTCTCTAGAATCCCAAACAAGTGATGCTGGAAAGATTACTGACTGAAATGTAAGGCACAGCACAGTGTTGTCTTTTCAGCTCACTGACAGCTTGACTACTTCAGCCCCCAACAGAAGCAGAGTCACCCTCGGCACACTGCCAGCCCAGCCCCCCTTTCCTGTAACCAAGCCTTCTGGCTTGACTCTCTTGAGTAGTTTTATCTCAGAAGACTCTGGTTCTGGAAATTTCCCAGAATTTGCAGACACCCACTTGGAGTCCTCTGGTTTTTTAGTTATGGCTGATAAAAATCCGGCCATGTTTAGTGAGGAGGAGTGGGACACAAGTGCTACAAGTCATGGTCTAGCTCCCAGTAACATATCTAGTAAAGCTCCAAGGGCACCCCATTGCAAACCCCTACCACCAGTGCTCTGCAGTCAGTCATCATAACTTCTGTCCATGCATCACCAACACAGATAGAGTCTCCTTCTTTGTCAACAACCAACTTTACCCATTCTGTTCTTACAGTGTTATCTGGAGTATCTTCTGGTGCAATACCTACAGTAGAAACTTCAGAAGCAAAACCACTAACAAGAAAACCATCTCCAGCTTCACCAGTGCCAGCTTCTTCCTTCTTTTCTCTAGGCACTGAAAACACACCTTTGCCATCTGTGATGGCTTTAAGCACACCGATACTGACGCTAACAAAAAATAGCACTGCCACAAAACTGACATCAGATCTAAGCTCGGTAGGAACACAGGCAGATTTTCCTTTTGCAACAAGGAACATGACTGCCTCACCTGTGGACATGCCAGCTATGCTCATAACCCCCAAGAGCAGCATGGCCACAGCTTCCACACTTGCACCCACAGCCCATGTACCAAGGCAGATAGAAACAAGAGTGACTGACACGCAGAAGTTCCCGAGCTCAGACATCACCAAAACGCCAACCCCATACCCACTGACAATGACAGCAGCTTTGACATCTATTACAGCATCAGCGAAAACAACTAGGCTTCCCCCTTCTGCAGTGGAACTCACCCCTGCTCCTCCCGAAACCACAACAGCAGCCGCTTTCGCTAACATGACAGCAGCTCCCTCCCTGGACTGCCGGCTCTCTGCCAACATGATGGTGAAAACAGGTACGTGCAGCCACTGCAACTGCTCAGGGGGACCTGGTGTGTCTGTGAGGGGCAGCTGGTGAGGAGTGAGAAACACTCCTCCACAGTGTCAGAGAATGTGGGGCAGTGGTGATTAACCTGCTGCCCTGACAAACCAGATGGACACAAGCAGGGGTCTTGGACATGCCATTGGATTTTAACACGAACACATCAAATGAAGTGGTGGGATCAGGTGCTCTGAAGTTCAGGGAGTCACTGCAGGACCACCTGTGTGGAGGGACAACCCTGTAAGCCAGGATGGTTTGGTGCTGCTTTGCAGGAAGGAGTCTGTGTTGCTGTAGAGGACAGTGCAGTAACCTGCCTTGGTCCTCAGCCCTGTTTACACACAAAAACCTTATTCTGTTCTAATATGAACACCTAATTCTATCATTACAGAATCATTTGAAAGTAATGTTTAGCATTTAGAGTTGCACACTTCAAAATGGGAGGATTTTGAGTTTTCTGTGTGAACAGTGCCACTTCTGGCTCTGGCTGTTCTTTCATGGACAGCTTCTCTTTAGCTGTAAGAACTCTAAACTGAAGGGGCCTGGAGAGCTACCTTGCCCAGGCTTCACATGGACTCCCTGTGGCACCAGAAGGTGTGTGTGTCTTGGAGATCTCAGCAAAGAATGGGTACAGGAAAGAGTTTGTGACCTTGCATGACACAGGCTACAGCAAAATAAGCAGTTTTTGGACCTAATATGAGTTTGTTAGCTGCGAAATACCTCTATCAGTAGTGTGATGAGTACAACAGCTATTTCTAAAGATAGGAGTAGCTTGTATACAGTATATGATTGAAAGCACTCAAGCACAGCTATAAAACTCTCTCTGCAAATGAGAAGAGAAAAAGAAGATAGTGATAAGTTTATTAAAGAAAGTGTACAGATGCTTCCTAAATAGAAAATAATTGTAGCAGTGGAGCAGCACTTTTCTTTTATGTAACTCTGGCCAAGAAGATGTGAAGCCTGCCTGTGCAGCTCTGGCTCAGTCCCCTGGGAATGTTGTGCCAGTCTGTCCTCAGGCAGTGAGTGGCCTCATGCCTCCTTGGAAAGGCAGCATGGCAAAGACTTGTTGTTGCTGCTAAAGAAATTGCATTTGTTAGACCTTGCTCTGGAAACATGGGAACAATGGGCTATTGCCATGGGATGAATGGGGAGCTCAGGAGCTGCTGCAGGTCTGTCTTTGGAGCTGCTGCTAATCCAGGCTGCTCTGATGATCCCTGCACAGACAGCCCGATGTAAAACGATTAAAGAAAGCAAACAGGGGCATGGTGATGTCTCAAAGCACCCTGTGGCTTTTGTTGCTCCACAGTTCTGTTTCTGAACACAAGGAGGATGATGATTAGCAATGCCTTCAGGGAGAGTGTGAGAAAAGGACTCAACCAAGTGCTGAGGCAAGCTTTCCACCAGAACGTCAGCGCTCAGGTAAGCATGCTTGGCTTTGCCTGCGTGATTTCACCAAAACAGCTCTCCCACCAAGGAACCCCAGCTGGCTGCAACTCAAGTGGTGTCTCTGGATGCAGGAAGCCCCTTGGAGGGGAGCACTGAGATTTTCCTATGGAGAACAGGCATAGGTGGCACCCACTCTGGTCTCTAAAAATACAAGGAATACTCCAAAGCTTTTACCAGTTTATTTGATGAAGAAGAAGAGAGAAATGCAAACTTCTTTTTGGTGTGTTCTGGAAAATGACTACTGACAGCAGTTTCCTCTTCCCCCTGCAGCTCAGGAGTGACTTCTGCTCAGGGGCAGCCGAGTGCTGCTGTGCTCAGCCTGGATCAATGGCAAGAGCATGGCTGGTAAATGGGATGTCACTGCTGTCAGTCCGCTCCCTGCTTTGAAAACGCAGTACCTGACAGGTGCAATTCCACAGGGAGGAAAATCCCGAGCAGGGAGAAAGCACATTTTGTTGAAAATAAATGGAGGTGATGTGTTCATCACTTTGCAGCTAAATTGCACGAACCTCTGCACTGCTGTGTGTGAGAGCAGGCTTGGGTGGGCTGCCAGGGCGCTTTTCCCTGGGACACAGCTTCCTGTGCTCTCAGGCTGGGGTTTGTGTGGAGTACAAGGCTGTTAGGAGCTGCACTCACCAAGCCTCTGGGAAAAAAAAAGTAATTTTTTTTAAAACAGAGGGCATCAAGTTGACTTCTGTCCTCACGCTTTATTGCTGCAAGTGTGGAGGATGTTAGTTGGTTTGGGAATTATGTGTTCCTTGGCAGCAGCAATAAAAGCTGCCAGGTTTAGCCCCCTACCTTTTTGCAAACTGGAGAGGAGCTGCCTTCTTCTAACAGAGGAAACCAACTAAAACTTAGTGAGGAGGACCAGTCCCAGGGGTAAAACCTTTTGGAAAATACAGAATTTTGAGGTAAAACTCAGCTCAGATTTTGACTAACAGTGTGTCCATTCTTGTGGTTTGGCATTTCCACTCGTACAGGTCCACTCATAGACACAACCATCTGGGACAGTACAGGAAAACAGGATATAAGAGACAGCCCAATCAAATATTGGAAACTCCTTTCAAAAATCTGTCTGCAAACCTGCAACGACAGAAACGTGCATGAAGTCAGTGAACTTCAAGCATGAAAGCTGGAAGCTCCCTGTGTTTTTCCATGCATATGTAAAATGTCCCAGTATCTGTGCACAAATGAAGGCCCAGGCTAGCCTGGAGGTTTGTAGCTGCAGTGCTACACTCCTTCATTCGGAGCCCATGCTACGTGGGCCGAGCCTAAAACTCTCTGAGCAGTTCTGCTAATACCATGTTTGATATGACACTAACTGATCCCACAGGGTTTCTAGGGGATTACAGGATAAAAGCCCCACAAGGGACACATCAAATAGTGGTTGAACTGCCAACAAAATAATAAAAGAATATGCTTCCCTGTGTGTTTTAGGTTGAAATCCTGGAGCAATCGAGTAACCTCACAGTTGGTTACTACGTCACACGGGGGAGACTGGTTTTCGTGCCAGCTGCTGTCATCGAAAAGCTGCTTGCCTACGGCATCAGCAACGCCACATTGGACATGAAGCAGCACGTGCCACATCTGCAGGCCGTGGTGGCCCTGGCCCTGCCCTGGCAGCCCCCTCCTGCCTACCACTTCCAGCTGAAGACGGGTGAGTGAGTGATGCCCTGCCTGGGGTGGCTGTGTGTTCAAGGTTCAGTGCTCAGGGACCCTCTGAGGCAGTGGTGTGGCAGCAGGACAAGCTCTGCTTTGGTTCCAGGTGCTGCTTTCCTGGCACAAGCAGGACAGACAGTGTGGGCACCCCTGTCCTTCCCGGTGCTCTGCTGCCAGGGCCACTGGCCCTGCTGTAAGGGGAGGTGGCACCGCAGCAGGGACGAGTCACACCAGTGTGCCTGACTGAGGCCTGGCATTTGGTTAAATGGGTTTCAATTGATAGATTGTGCAGTAACCTGTGTGTTTCTTCTGGGGTAATCAGATGAGAAACATGACTGTATGCTATATACATATATATATATATGTATATACACACACACATTGTTCTGTCTGGACCCATCTGACCCAAGTCTCAGCTTTCTGACCCAGGGTCACTGTTTAAACCCCTCTGTGCAGAGTAATGGCAGGGCAGTATAAGTTATGAGAGGGCAGAGTGCTCTGGAACGATGTATTAAATGATAAAAAATATTTCTCACATGTGTGCTTGCATGTTTATAATACACTCACTCACAGCAGTTAAAGTTAAGTACATTTCTCCTGGAGAGAAAATAAAACAGAATGAGAATCACTATTGTGATTGATTATGTTTTGCAGGACTAAATGACCTGCAAGATTTAAGATTATAACTTGTCTTTTGGAATGACTTCACTTACTGCCTGGCTCTGAGCAAGTATATGCACAGTGAACTGGCCCTACCATCTTATATATCATTGCAGAAGCAATCTCCGTTTGTTCGTGGAGAGTATCCGCTCTAATAATGCAATTTAATTCTTACATTTTGTCTTAATTAAGGCTAATTTAGTGCAGTTCGTGAAGTGGCATTATTTTCACCTGCTTAATGTGTAAATTGATCATTTTGTTCTTGGTGCTGCAACTGAGAATACTTTGTCCACACGCTAACACCTTCCTTTTCCAGAGCTGCAGTTTGTGGGTCAAACAGACAATATTCAGTCATGCAAATTTGTTCAGACCATGGAACAGCGGCTCCAGAGAGCATTTCAGGATGCTGAAAGAAAGGTCCTAAACACCAGCAACAACTTAACTGTCCAGGTACAGTGCTGGGTGCTTTGCCAGTGCCTATTGCCAAACTCTCCTGCTTATTCTTTGCCATGTGTGTGTTTGTATTCCAACACAGTGCCTTTGCTAGCCACTGTGGAAGGAGGTTTATGTTTTCATCTGAAATAACATTGTTTTATGCATTGCAGGAAAACTTATAAATGTATGATTTATAGAAGGTTGTTGCTTTTCATGAATTGGAGTTTTACTGTTTGCAGTTCAGTCATATAAACGAAATTCATAAAACCAAGTTTAAAAACACAGTCTTCCAAATTTATATTTTACTGACACATTTTATTCTGACACATTAGTTGCTTTCAGTGAGGCTGTTCAGGTATAAAGATAGTACTAGGCATAGCTGTTTTCAAGGTCTGAAATAACGGAATAGATTTCTTTCTCCTGGTATGCATTTCAGTTTCATACTCATGGGCACAAATTCACCACTAAGCACCTGATTTTTACACACCTTTATATGTATAGTGGGCCAAGGCCCCTGTGCTCTGTGCCATACTTCAGGACTAAAGAAATGATCCTCTGGGCGATATCATGTTTTTGACTTATGATAAAACTCTGTGTATGGTCTTGTGCTCCTCAGAAGGAGAAGATTTGCCATCAGAGCTCTCCTTAGTTACTTTGGTGCTGTTTCTTGTGACCTTGTGTTCAGACTGGAGGAGCTCAGAGAGGCAGAAAAGCACAGAGCAAGAGAGGGCCTACCACAGTAGGTAAAGTGATTATCCAGCTTTTCAATAGCTGGGCCCGTGGCATTGAGGGGAACTTCATGGTGGCTAATTTGCTTGTGGTGGAAGTGGCAGGTCTCACAAAGCACCTAAGCAATTTTGGAAAGAGTCCTAGAAGAAAGTAGTGACTGTTTTTGCGGGTATTGCCAATTTAAGGAGAGATAGGATGGAGGTCCTGGAGGCAACATATAAGCTGGGAAGTAGGAGGCTCAAAGGTGTGATCTTCGTGATAAATTTTTCTGAAGTTATTCCAGTATTGTGCAAAAGACTAAGTCAGTGCAACAGAACACTGAATGAGGCTTCTAGATTAATTGAAAGCTGAGGAACAGTTCTGGAGCAGACAGAACCTGTTCAGAAAAGGCAGTGCTGCGCTGGGAGGGTAGAGGGAAGGGCGGCAAGGTGGGTAAAAGGCATGAAACGTCTTCTGTGCAAGGAGAAATGAAATTGGCCATGGCTCTCCAGCCATGAGTGAATCAGGAGTGGTCACTTGGAGTTTCCCATAACAGAACCACTCAAATTTAAATGAAAAGAAGCATCCTTTCACACACTTTGTGATAAAGATGTCCAGATCTAACTGGAGAAAAAAATCTGGAAATTATAAAAACCATTTGGCCGAAGATATAGAATAAAAAGTCATCAACCCTTTTTAAACCCAAGCATATGATTTATGGCTCTGACCATAACTGTGGGATAATCTTACACTGTTGAAAGCCACTTACTCCTCTTGTCCTGTGCTAACTCTCCAACCCTGTGCTCCAGCCCTTTGAAAGTGGACATTGGCTAGGCAGACTTTTGGTCTGACCTTGGACTCTTCTGATGGTTTTTTTATACCATGGTTTTTCTTTTAACTTGGTGATCCAAACCATAAAAATGGGGTATTTAAAGATTCATGAAGCTGTTGGGCCTACCTATCAGTAGCCAAAAAACGCCATCCATCTTGCCCTAGGGAATAAGTTTTCCAAGAAAACACGTGGGTTTTGTTCCTGTTTTTTGAGGATCTCATCCAATGCTTGTTAAATAGAATTGTTCCTTAAAATGCCGTGGTGAGATTTGGCTCAGGAAGACACTGGCACCGAGTTAGAGTGGGGAGGAGAGCAGGTATTCATGCAATGGTAGGAACAGAAAGACATCTCATATGGAAAAAGTGTGGGTCTAGAGAACTACAGTAGGAAGGCAGCAAAGACAGCAAGATAAACAGGACAATTTCACTGCATCAAGCACTGGATGATTTTTCTGATAAACATCCTCTCCCTCATCCCACATTTCCTGGTAAAACCAGGGGAAAACATTTTCAATCCTGACTGCATCTCTCTGCCTGCTGCTGTCCTCCAGGAGCCCTGCAAGTGCTAAAGTAGGGATTAAAGTATCACACAAGTAAAGTTGAATGAGATGTAGCTAATCCATTGTTCAAGTTAACATTTCCCCAGTTTCTTTGCACTGACTTGGTGTTTTTTTTTTTTTTTT
>VZRS01013871.1:771063-783650 GCA_013398055.1 Ifrita kowaldi
TGTCCGTATTTTTGTGTTTTTTTTTTTTTTTTTTTTTTTTAACTGAGCTGAACCACAGAAACACATTATTTTTTGCCTCTGTTTCAGATTTTGAACACCTCCAATGTCTCCCAAGCTGTCACTCTGTTTTACGTAGTGAAAAATCAAAGCACAACTCTAAATGGCACTATTTCCAGCAACCTTCTTAATCAGCTGTCAGCTGAGCTGGTGGGTTTCTACCTCACCTACCCGCCTCTCACCATTGCTGAATGTAAGTATGTGCTTCCTGGCATCAAGATTAGCCAGCACTGGAATTTTTCTTGGTTGTCAAACTCAGGGATTGTAGGCAGTTCTTCTGATTACTTTTTAAACTGTTTTCTCTTAAAAAAAAAGAAAAAAAAGGGTGGGGGGGATTAGGTAGTTGTTTTTTTCTGTTTGGGGTTCAGTGTTTATTTTGGTTGCTAGCAACATTGGCAAGTAACTAAGAAAAACATATATATGCTGTCATTAATAAGAAAAAATTCCTGTGCCGGGTTTCAAACGAAATAAAATTGCAGTTTTATGAAAAGCAAAGCACAAAAGGTCCCAAACTCTTAATTTCAGGAAAGCTTAGCACAAAACTGGATGAACTTTAACTTCAGCATAGCCCTTTGCTTCAGTGGAATCCTCAGCCCCAGTGGTCGCTCCAGGAGCTGGGCTGGGATCAGGCTGTGAGTGTGTGTTTGGGTGGTGGGGTGGGCTCCATCTATGCTGCTATTTTAAAAGGTTGTTGGTGCATTTGGTGAACTGAATCCTCAGTTTACATGTGGTCTGAGCCCTTTGGCATCAGTCGTTTTCTTGCATTCCAGCTGCTATGATGGCTCTGAGGTACAGAGAGCTGGAGATCGTTGTGTGGGCAGCCTGTGTGGTGTGTGTGCTCTCTGACTGTGTGCTAATTTCTTTAAAATGATTAAAGGGACAAGACACTTGATTATGGGGATTTCTCTTTAATCTGCTTGTTAATGTGATGTGTGAAATTAAGCTCACTGCAGACAGGTTATCCCTTCACTGGAGGCCTGCACTTGCTGGGAGTGACAAGGGATAGGGACATGCTGGGTACATCAGTGCAGAAGCAGACTGTTGGAAAGTGAGCACTGAGGAAAACACAAATTATCTTTGTTTTTCTCAGTCCATTTTGTTTGCAAACAACCCAACAGCAGAGAAATTATATGGTGCAATTCTTCATCAGTGACTTGCATGGTGAGCTTTCTGTGGGATAAGTGGTTTCTCTCTGCTGTGAGGCAGTCAGGAATCACAGCTAACTTAGGTGACTGCAAATCTTTGGGAAAGGAGGTTTGTATGTTGTTCTTGAGGCATTACCTATCAAATTATGATATTTGGAAACAATTACGTGAAACTGCCCTATGATAAGTTCTTGCACTGTGTTGGTGCACTTTTGAATCAGAGTTTCCATCATGGGGTAAGAGACACATCTCAATGTGGGCTTGTGTTCTCATAAAGTCTTTCCACAGGCAGGGGGAGGTGGAGAGAGGCTGTTGACAAGGGTATGGTCAGGGACCTAGGAAGGGATGTGGCCCATTCCTCATCAGACAGGCTCCTTCTTTTTCATAGCTGGTGGGTGCTCTGTGCGCAGGACATGTTCTTCATGGGCCATCCAAGAGAAAGCTCAAGCAAGTTGTGATGCTGGCTGTGCTCCGTTCAAGTGTTTGGCTTCCAAAATGGGCCTATTGCACAGGAAGAGGATTGTGGTGCTTCTCACAAAGGCAGTACAGGCATATGCTTGGTAGTCAGGAGCTGCGAAAGCCATTTGTCACACAGCAAGTCTCGTGTGGTACTGCAGCTCTCTGCTGATCCCCACACATGATGAACAGACCTGATAAAGTCTTTAGCTAGTGTTTCTTTAACAAGTAATGGCTTATATTTCATTTTGGAGTTCTTGGTTTTATTCCCAGTGCAGCAGCTGTACTGCAAACTCATGAACTTCATGCACGCGCAGTGTTTACGGCTCCAGACTGATAGTGTGTCTGGAAAATGTTTCCTTTGAAGAGTGTTTGATGCTTATTCATGTGGCAGCGTAGTTGTCTCAGTTTATCAAACAAATATTGAGGTTGTTCTCCGAGCATGTTATTTCCCAATAGGCTCCAGTGGCTCCTCCAGAGCCTTTACAGTCTGTCGTGGAAATGCACTGCTCAGGGCATGCTGTGAAATCCTCCTCAAAAGCAGCTACTGTGTGTAATCAAATCCTTCACAATGTTTACTATTCCGAGCCACTTTGGGTTTTAAAAATCAAGGTGACTCAATAGCAGCCTATCAACGTGCAGAGCACGGATATTTTCTGAATTCAGCTCCCAGTATTAATCCATTGAACAAATGCTGAGCTGCGTAATGAATTAGCAGCATATTGAGCTTTACAGCCTAGTGCACTTTGGAGATGGAGGACTGAACAAAAGGCATTGAAACAGCAAATATCAGTTTCTCACAGATGCAGACACATATGGTAGTAATGCCTTAAACTGTGCACAGTGAGAGAGCACCACGCTCCAAGGTGTGCTCACAGTTTTGTTTTAGTCCCATTTGCAATCCATGTGGAGTCCGATCCTGGTATATTTTCATATTATTTGAGGCTAAAACTGTGGTCTGGGTTATATGAGGATTAATCACAGAATTGTCATGGAATCTCATCTGGTTTTCTGCAGGAGAGAAAGCAGCAGAAATGTGTACAACACCTATATCCTATCCTTCTTGGTTCTGGGCAGTCCTGGGCTTCGTCCCAGACTCTGTACCAGCCAGTATTTTGGCAACAGGAGATAGATGTTGTACTTTGTATGGCAGTGCTTCTTCTGTTTACACTTGATGTTCTTTTTCAGACAGAAAAGAAACTGTAACCCTGAAAATTATGCACTAGATCTCCTCTTGGGCCATAGTTCGAATTTATTTATTGCTGTCTGGTTAGCCAGTTTTGGGACACATAATATGTAGGACATTGGAATATTATGACATAATTTAATCTTTTATTTTTAAAGCTTTGGAGTATCCAAACCTTGATGTCTCGGAATCAACTAGAGACTACTGGGTGATAACAGGTACTTTTTAATGTCCTTCCCTCCTCTGTGCACTCCAGGTAATAATTTTTAGTGCTCATTTGTATGAACACAGTGGTCCAGTAATTTTGCACAAAAATAAGTGACTGCCCACTGAACCTGCCTTCGACTGGGCAAATGTACTTACAGTCACTCTGGGGCATAAGTGATTCATCACCTTGAGCAGTGACATCTGCAGCAACCACTCCCACCTCAGAATTTGTGGCACTTTGGTTGAAACAATTCTGAGAACAGCATTATCTTCTGAGAGTTTTGAGACAGAAAAAGACCTTTTTTTTTTTTTTTAATACCCTGGGACTTGGATTTAAATTTGAAATCAAAGGAGACTTGTAGACATAACCCAGGAACAAAGGTGAAGCTGTTGTACCAAGGAACTTTGTTATGATTTACTGACTATCTAGGTGCAGGGATTTTTGCATCTTTCACTTGAAGCTCTTAGGTTTCAAAATACTTCTTTTATCAAGTCATTTCACAGGTGCCACATTCTCAGAATTCACAATCATTTTGACTTCAGAAATGATAACTGGGCAAGAAAGGGACCCTTTCCCCCAGACATCTTTGAGTGATACCAAAGCCTTTCTAGTTGGTGTGTCTGTACCTGGAATTGTTTAATGCTCAGGAGAGCAAGAGCAAAGGGCTCTGACATGAAATAGACTTGGTACCAGTTCTATCTTTTCATAAATTTGAAATAAAACATAAGTTTATGCAGAGACTATGATCCTCTGAAGGGAGTGGTACAACTCCTCCCAGAATGGACCCTGTGAACCTGGTACTCCATTTCTGCACTGTGCACTTGCTGCAGTGGAGTATTATTGATATTTCAACGGAAACTCTGTTTTCAAAAAGATCCTGGTAGATCCGAAAGACTTTTTTGAAATAATACTGGAAAAACCATACATATGTATGAATTGAATCAGCATGTCATATGACTTTTTTGAACTTTAGAATCCAGTGTCTTTTAAATCTTACATTCATTTATATTTCAGATGCCTTCACTTATACTTCAGAAATGTTTATTCAGGTTTCAGTGCTCTCAAACAGGATATTTTGTTTGAGATTGTACAAAATACAGACTTCAGAGTTCAAATCCTCAGGATGGAAAACTGGTTCAGTTAACAGGAGCATCTGGCAACAAGCATAAAACCAGCAGCTCTCAAATGGGTTTGAACTTAATTTTTACATTGAAGATCATAGAGTAGATGCTCCCCTGAGCCATTTTGGTAAACTGAAGGCCTAAAAACGGTATTTTAAGATTTTTACTCTCTGAAACATCATTGACATTATCTGAGAACAGTGTGGGGACTGAAACAGAAGCATGTTATATCCCCACAGGGAATTACTGAGAGGAGATAACAGCATCCCGGTATTTTTCTTCCAAGTTAATCTGTGCCTCCCTGTCCCAAACTGCCCCACAGACCATGTGTTACTTTACCTGTCCATGCATGATGTGCTGATTTGTGTTTTTTCCTCCATTCCCACAGTCATTCAAGGGGTTGATATTGCTTTACTGGGGCTGAACAACCAGAGCTTTGCCAGACTGATGGAGCAGCGCTTGGCCCCGCTGTTCATGATGTCCCACCAGCAGGGAAGGCGCTTCAGACGTGCCACTACTGTGGGCAGCTACACTGTGCAGGTGCTCGCCGGGCGTGCGTTAAAAGGAGTGCTTTGCTTGCACGTGTCCCACTTCAGTTCCTGTGAAAGACATGTCTAACTGGGCTGAAATCTCCTGTGTTGCTCGTGGATATCCGAGCAGCGAGGGCAGAATGCATGGCATTGCTGATCGTGTGTTTTTCTGCAGCCAGCCATGTTGGCATGCCTGTCATCCTCGAGAAATCATCGTTAGTTAATCAGTGTTCATAAATATTTCCTCTCTGGTTGCTATGAGGATTGGTACAAAGTACGTATTTTAGCGTATTCAGCATAATGAAGGGTTCCAAGTTCTTTTTTTTTTTCATGATAAAAGTTTCCTAGGTAACTCAAAGCTAGAACTTCTTTTTTTCCCTCTTTGTTGGAAAAAAAATGGAAGAAGCAGCCTTTATTTATACACGGTTAATCATCAAATCATGTGGCCCCAGACCACGTTATGAAGTAGAGATTTCAGACCTGAGTAATTTATTAATCATCTTTCTCTTATTTATAGCATTTCACATTCAGTATTTTGAACTGATCATATTTTGTTTTCTCACCAATTAAGCCAACTGATGTTATGGGTAATTAAAAGATTTCTTCTTCAATGTTCAAAAATTAGTTATTTAAAAAAAAATTAAATTATGTTTTTCGAGATTGTTTGTTATAAGATAAAAACCCAAGTTATGACAGTTCCCATTTGCCCACACAATTATTTGTATTTTTCCACTGAAAGAATTTAAAAGAAGGAGCACATTTTACTTGCCAAAAGTGTGAACCTTTGTAAAATTTTAGTCCATAACATAATGGAGAAGAATGACAAAACTTCTTTTTCTTCTCATCTTTAGAAATGTTTGACACTTTCTCTACTCTCAGGAAAGGTAGAGGTACAATGGAAAAATTCTGCCAGTGTTCTGCAGAATAAAATGGGAAGAGCATGATTCCTTTGTTATTGACCTGGGATAAAAAATAACGAGTGTAGAAGTGAAATGTGAGGCTGTTTTTGAACTGCAATATGCCAGTAAATACAGTTTTCAGTATTAGGACAGATTACAAGAATTCCCCCTTTACAGAGGACTGTAATGTCCAAACATTTGATCCTTTCCTCTTTACTGCCTACTTTTCTTACTGTAGGGTTTTACCTTAAGATTGTGTTTAAAATTTTTTTAAGGTGTCAGTCATTCTCCAGCTGACTGACTTAATAGCCTGGGCTCTGAAGGGGAGAAGCTCTGATCCTATGAGAACATTTGCATGCAGCTTATGCTTGTGGGAGGTCTTCAAGGGCCTGTGGGTACTGCCTTCAAATAGCTCCTGGCAGATTTTGCAGTGGTGTAATGCAAACAAAGTTTATTTCTCTTCCTCTCCTTATTTATTTATTTATTTCCCTTAAAGATGGTAAAAATTCAGCGTATTCCAGGACCCAAGGAGCCAGCTGAACTGACATATTACACTTTATACAATGGGAAGCCTTTGCTGGGCACTGCAGCTGCCAAAATTTTGAGTACGGTTGACTCCCAGCGGATGGCCTTGACACTGGGCTATGTCATCCAGGTTCAAGCTGATCGTAAGAGTCCTTTTAAAAATGCCATCCTTAAATCATTCTTTTATTATATGTTTTCTCTTTCTTCGTAAAAACGCTGGAGGGAGATGTGGGGAGCCTCTCTTTATCACACAGAGCAACATCCATTAATTGAACATTATGGAACTGTAATAATAATTTTCACCAAGAAAACGACATTGTTGTTAAAGATATTGCTTAGACACAAATCAGAAAATTGAAGTTGAAAAGAGCTACTTGTGCATATGGACAGTTTTCAGATTCAAGATATGATATAGTATCATTCAGAATAACGTGGGCAAAAAGCAACCCATTCTTGAAAAATAAAGTGTTTTCAAATTTCTCTTTCAAGACCTTCGTCAATTACTGAGTGATTGTGGACACAGGTTTCTTTAATTTTTTTTTTTTTTTAATATTCCTATATAGTTGACCCATAGTCATAAAGCTGTGGTGAAGCTTGGAGTGTATTTTCATGCAGTTAACAGCTCAATGTGCAAATCCATGCCCTTTTCTAACTGGATCTCTCCACTTTGCCGAAGTATTTCTTTAGAGGGAATCAAAATTATGTAGTGGACTTCTGCACTGGATCTCCTTACTGGTGAAACAGCACATAAAATGGGTGTCCCTGGTGCAATTATATCTGCCTGGAGGAGCAGTGATACTGACATAATTACATGAAATGGTGACAGGAAAACAGGAGACCACTGTAATAAGTAATTTATGTATCATCTATAAACATAAGACAGAGTTAGAAGACTGAAATACGATATAATTTCCAGAGAATGCACCATGTACCATATCTGATCCTTGATTTGATCATGGTCTGCTACCGACTTTAATTCAGCTGAACCTGGGGATCTCCATTCCATAAATTCCAGTATTTAAATTCTAAGTAATTTTGTTTTCCATGAGAATATTTCTTTAAAGTATTTTTTTACTAAAGATGATATAGATATAGCAGTTTCCTAGCTCTTTGTGCACTGATGTGATTTATATTTATGTGGGTATTTAGGCAATTATGGAATCTACTGCTCATCATCTAACTTTGTATTTCCATGGTCTGATAAGGCAACCTTATTCATCTGTAGATTTTCACACCAGCCAAGTATGCATAGAACACTGTAAGAAGAGAATATACAGAAATTGAAATTGTGACCTGAGGTAACTGAGATTCTGAAGGCAGAATATTTGAAGTGTAGGAGGTAATTCCATCTTTATACCTTATTATGGAAAAAACCCAATTTCTTTCCTTTTGGACATGGTTATTTGTAGTCTGTCTTTGTATTGTCACAGAAAATACTTTGTGTGGATTTCATTTTTGCTCATTATAATTTCTGTTCTAGCAGAATGAAAAGTTCTGTCCCAAAATACTGTAAGAAAAGACACGTACCCTCGAGAGCTCATAGCTGTGTTAGACAAGACAGATGAATAATAACACAAAATATGGATGTTCCTGTGTTATGAGCCAGAGACTGAGTTCCAACAGAATGAAAGGCTTGTTTCAAATTCCACTGAAGTCTTACTGAGTTGAATGAAACATGGATTGACTTTAGGTTACACTGGAGTCTGGTAACTGAATTAAAGATGTAAATCAGGACTCCCTAATGTCTATGCTATTAGCCATAAGGTCATAATTTCCTCTGCATTCCCCTAGAAGGAATGAATATAATTTTTCAACAGTTGTTTGCTGCAGTCTATAATTAAAGTTACTGTTATTTGTTAAAATTCAGATTCCATTTCCTTCCCCACAGCCCTTTCATCCCCACGCTAAATGTCAAAGTCAATAATTAAGAATTCTGCAAGTCTGTGGAAAAGTGAACCCTGAAAGGCTCCAGCCTGGTCTTTTGGACAGTCTTGTGCTCAAGCTCTGCATCTAATGGTGCCGTTCCTACGTCACCCAACAAACTTCACCGGCCTGGCAAAAAGTTGCAAATCTACAGGGAAAACGGGCTCGGGCTCCATCCAGGCTTTCAGCTGGATAACTGGAAGTTCCTAATAACTGCTGCAGAACAAGCGGTTTGCATTTGAAGTCTGATCCTGAGAGATGCTGAGTGCCTCTGGCAGCTCATAAGCTCAATGACATTTGAAAGCGCCGGTCCCCTGGGAAATGGGAACGGCTGCTTTGTGCTGGTGTTCTCACAATTGCCTGCCCACGCCAGCAACCAGTGCTACAGCAAAATAAACAGGGATAGCATGGGCAAGTCCACTAAATATTTCACTACAGCAAAATTCGGCATTATGAGGAGGTTGTCTGATTGTTTTTTTAGAACGATGTGAAATGAAATGAGAAGACTGGGAGTGTGTCATAGGAGGATCTCTTATGTGTGAACAAGCTGAAGGGTCATACTAAGAGAGATTATTCTGATGAAATGGAATCTAAAATGTTTTTGCATCACTGCATTTCTGAAATGTACCTTTTCCTGGTGCTGTTATTAATATATCTGCAAGTAGCTCTTTCCAACCTCGATATTTCCACTCCTTCAGAAATGATGAATTCATTTTGACCTTAAGTGTGATAAATTATTTCTAGAGCACAAGAGAAGTATCTTCTTATTGCCTTATTGATATTGATGATAACTGTTTGAGTTAGCTTCCCTGTTTCTTAAAAAGCTCTGCCAGTTTACTCCTGCTGAGCCAGTCAGTCTTTGACACCAGGTATGGACTCGACGTGTGTTCTTTTAACACACATGCTACCTTGCTCTAAGATGAGTTTGTGTTTGAAAAATAGTTAAGGATGCATTACTTGCATGGTTTTTTTTTGTTTGTTTATTGTGTAAATGAACCATTTGAGTGATATCTAATATGGCATCTATCTTGACTTTGGAGTGGATGTCTGCTTTAGCATATAACCAGGTAACACGTAACTAAGAGAAGAGAGCCCAGGGATTTGTGAATTCAACAGTGTTACTGATTTTTCCTTTTTTTTCCCTAGTAAAGCAATACAAAGGCATCCCTTTGTATAGAAAGCTACATTACTTACAGTGCTTTTATACTAATTTTTACATGGGGGCAATTGACGGCTGGAAGGCACTGGAACCTTGCCCAGTGAAGCTCACCAGTGTTGGTTTGCCATTTTCTGCAGCTGTGGTGAAGAACCCCCCAAACAACCTGTGGATCATTGCAGCTGTGCTGGCTCCCATCGCTGTGGTCACCGTCATCATCATCATCATCACCGCGGTGCTGTGCAGGAAGAACAAGAACGACTTCAAACCCGACACCATGATGAACCTGCCTCAGAGAGCCAAGGTGGGTGACCCAGCTCTAAATCCAAAAGTTCGTTTGCTTGCTGAGGCTGTGACTCTTTGATAGATGCAGTTGAAGGATGTTTCGAGTTGAAAGGGTTGTTACTGACATCTTGGAACAGCATATCTCCTGTAGGACCTCAAAACCCCTGGCCTGAGCTGTTCCTGCCTGCTGAAGGTGGGAATGTCCAAAGCCCTGGGTTTGGCAGCAGTTCAGACCTGGCCCTAACCAAAGTTCTCCCCCCAAACTGCTAATCTAGACTAGACACTCTTTGAATTTTTTTCTCCTACTGCTATTTTTCTTTTAGGTGTTTTGAACTTTCTAATTTATTTATGTATGTTTTTGGTTGGGTTCAAACAAAATTATGTTTTTCTTAAAGTTACTAACCCATATCAGTTACAAGAATTTTTTTTCCCAAATCAAATGCACTTCCGGTTTGATCCTCTGACAGAAAAATGTCACATAATACTGTTTTATCTCCATGGTGAAAAAGTCTGCCCTCTCAATGCTGCTATTCAATGGCTCTTGTCCAGGTCCACCCAAAGATAGGAGTTTCTATCCTACAGAGCCTGTGTGTAAATCAGACTGTTCCTTTGCCCTTTTAGGTGGATTTGTTCTTCTCCACTGGCATAAGATTGCGATGATGAATTTTTTCTTTGGTTTCTTAATGCTACAGACAGCAGGATTATTGAGATTTCAGCTCTGTTGCTTCTGCTGAAAAATGTAGATTGGAAGAAGAGTTGAAGGAAGGCATGATGCATTTGACAGCTCGTTTCTCCTTATCTTAGGTTCGTTGCAGATGGGTGCAGCTGATGCCAGTTGGAAACCAGACATTTGTATCAAAAATGATGCAAAAAAGACGTTTCCATTTTGGTTTCAGTGTGCTCATCTATTTATCCACTATTATCCATCCAGTGTTAAGACTAGATCTGCAAAACTGAAACACACAATATCACAAACACAGACAAGAATTAATGTCCCTGCAGTGGTGTTTGATGCCCCATTGAAGACCCTAAAATGCAAATTATGCTTTTTTAGGGGCTGTCGCAAGTGCTATGCACCACTTGATTCTTTTTATGTATAATCTCGGTCCCAGCTAAAGGAAGAAAATAAGACAAAACTTGCACATTGTTTTGAACTGCTCATCATTATGGGATGCTTTCCAGCTGAAGAAAGTTGCTATTTAAAAAAAACCAAAACAACCTACTGCTGGTTGAAATTACAGCACAGGAAAAAACTTTAAAGTATTTTCATATTTTAATCCATTGTTTTCGTTCCAAAATGAAAGAAAAAATTGGATTTTTACTGTTCCTGAGAAACCAGATTTAATCAGGCTGTAAGGTACATGCTCAGGTCAAAACCTGTTCAGTCAGGTTACGTTTGCATCAGCCGTCAATGTCATCAGATGGGAGCTGGATCTGCAATTGCTGGAACAAAACAATTGGTGCTGAGCTCCCAGCACCCACACCACAGTAATTTCAGGAGCTTTTCCTGCAGGTTTGTTCACGTTGCAGCCTGAGTGCAGAAGGTCCACTTCCAGAGTGCATTTCCTCTTTCCGGTTTGAGACTCCATAAAATTTAATTTAATTCATTATCTGAAAAGTGATGCATTTCCAAATGAAAGGCAAATTGCTTTCCACTTAGTTTCACAATGATGGCTCCATCAGAAAGGTTCTGCCAGGTCTAGTTTAGAGTTTACGCTGGTATATGGACTGTGGAAGATAAATCCTGCAGTGGGACTGGCAATGGACCGGTTTGGTCATTCCTGGTTTCAGCACCTTTAATTAAAATAAGGCTAAGAAACATGTTTTAAGAAGATAATGAAAGAAGGTCATTTTGAAAAGAAGAGTTTTAATTCCAGCGTTAGGGATAGTGGTAATTGCTTGAACTGTAATTGCCACAATTCATGCAGTTTGGGAATACAAATAGCTGATGAGCACATATCCATTTCACATTTAAAACGGGTCTGTTGTATTTCATGGCTGTGGAAAGTGCCTGAGACTGCTGATTAATGCTGACTCTGCTCGAAGTGGAGTCACAGCGGAGTGATTTGTAGTTTAAGCAGCCGTTTTAGTGTTTTGCTTCTGTGCATCCGAGATTTGTTGTTGAATCACCGGAGCAATTTTGCGATACTCTTTGAGCATCCAGCAAACTGCGTGGGGAGGAAAGCAGAATACGATGGGATACCTGCACCCTGGGATCTCAGGTGTGTTTGTTTTCTGGCGGTGCTGTTTCCCGCGCTCCAGCAGCCCTGTTCCAAGGGGACTGGCAGGGCAGAGCTGCTCGGTGCTGCAGTCCTGCAGGAGGCTGCGGGTCCTGCCGGAGCAGAGCTGCCACATCCCGCAGCCAGGAGGCACGGACACAGCGCCCGGGGTAATGACACGCTTAGCGTTAAATATCCGTGTGCAGCAGGGGGAGGTGATGGAGCACAGCAGCAGGGCTGCTGCCCGCGCCTGGTAATTAAGGCGTGAGTTTTGTGTTGTAGCAGACTGAAGGGTAAATAAATGAAGTTTGCAAAATGACCTCTCATGCGCAGCGTAGTTTATAGGATCTCTCTTGGGAATTGTGTTGCTGTTCTGAATTGCCTCAGCAGTCAGAGACAACTGGATGCAGTTGCAGGGAAAAGGGACTGTTACCAGCTTTTTCAATTTTCTCTCTAGCTGGAAAATGAAAAGAAGTATAAATTCAAATTAGTGAAATTCTGATGGGATTTTATTTTAATGTTATTTCAATGCTGTTTTTATTTTAAGCAACTGTTTCTGCTTTGAGGTTTTGGATGGATGTTAACTTTTCCCTCCCTTGTTTTCTAATTCACAGCATGCTTTTTTAAAGTCTAGAATCTCATTTGTCCCCTCACCTTGTTTTTTTTTTTAGACCATGAAAGAATAAGTTTGCAGGTAAAGAGAGATAAGATCTGTAGTCTAAGACATACAAGCAAAAGCAAGTACTGCAGACCATGGGAAAACAAGCCTTATCAGTTTGATAAAGGGCGCAGAGAGAAAATGTCAGTGAAACTGTACCTGGGTATACAAATCGACAGGAGGGGCTGAGCATCCATATCTTTCTCTCTTTCTTTCTTT
>VZRS01013873.1:0-14114 GCA_013398055.1 Ifrita kowaldi
GAGCAGGTGGAAGTGGTCGGGGTAGAGCAGCTTGAAGCTGAAGAGCATCAGGATGACCTTGACCGAGAAGGAGCCGTGGTCCACGACGTCCCCGTTGAAAATCTGTCCCCAGTTCAGGACAATGACCCCCCAGCGGTGTCCCCAGTGTCCCTCCCCCAGTCCCATGGAGCCACCAGGCTGTGGATATGTAAGGATTGGCCTCGGAGGGGAGCCCGTTGAGCTCGAAGATGTTCAGCAGGTCATAGAACTGCCAGTGGATGTCCCCACAATGTCACCTTCTCTGTCTGCTCAGGGGACACACGGGCGGCACCAATGTCACCACACTGGGACATGGAACCACCCCCCCAGGAACCCTCCTCTGCCTAGCTAAGGGGCACCCACCTCCTTCAACGTGGTCTCCACCAGAGTGGGCAGCTTGGCCAGCACCTCCTTCATTTGCACCAGGATCTGCGGGGTGGGGACGTGTGGGGACATCCAGGGACAGGACAGGGACAGGGGGCTTTTGGGGGGTTTTTGGGGTACCTGGTAGGCACATTTCCTGTGGAGTTTCTTCTGGTCCTTGTACCACTGCATCAGCTCCTTCATGAAGGCCAACGTCACCTTGCCATCCTCCAGCTTGGGGCCGCTGTCCTCATCCTCGATGGCTGCAGGGACAGCATGGTGACGGTGGGGGGAGGGGACAGCGGGGACATGGCCCCCCAGGGCCCCCCATAGACAGGGGATGGGCTGGGGGTGCTGGGCCTGGCGTGGGGACCCTCATGGTGGGGACGCTGAACACTTGAGAGGGGACAAAAGGTCAGCACATGTCCATTGTACTTGCTGGTTTTGTAGTCACCTGATCTTCAGTGGAGAATTATGCACACAGTGGTATATTCTGATACATAAATGAATTTTAAAAATGCCTGGATCTTCCCACATGACAGTTCTGTATCCCATCATATCCACACAATGGATGGTGCCCTGATCCACTGCTCTGTCAGCTGCCTCAGCATCTCATTAGTTCATGCTGTTGAATAATTTTCATTCTCTGTTTCTGTCTCCCACTTCATTCATCCCAAGCAATGGAGAGAGAAGGAGATGAAAAGAAAGCTCCCAAAGAAACCACAGGAGGAGTGAATGGGTTTATCAGACTTTGTCTTGGCACACTGGAGTTGGAGTAAAGCATAAAGGTCTAAATAAAAATGGATTTTATACTTTGTGATCTGACCAAAGGACAAGCTTTCTGCTTTGAAAGCTTTTTGTACACAGCTTGATGGCAATGCAGAGCTGTCCCAGCTCCTCAAATTACTTGTTCGTAAGATTCAAGTGAAGGTTTTTTTCAACAAAGCCCAATATTGTATTGTCTGCAAACAGTACACACACCAAGGCTTCAGTAAATTTGAAAATAGGTAAAGTTTAAGTTTCAGACTTAATGAAAATAAAAAGGTTTGTGAGAAATGGACTTGTGATAGAAAGACAACTGTTTTCACCTGCTTGTAGCACATCCAGTGTGAAATTGAGGCTGGCCAGGCTTTCGTACATCATTTATTTCTCTGCAAAGTGGAGGCACAGAAGGATAGAATCCTGAGAGAAAACCTGCAAACAAGTTACTTGTAAGCGGTAAGAGGGAGCTATAAGGAAACTCTGGACTAACCATGATGATAAAGAACCTTGTGTTCCCTCTGAAATATGTAGTCAATGTTTACTCTGTAATACATTTGCTTTATCTTTAGATAAGGCCTAAGCTACAGCCATATCAGTGTCATAAACCAAAGTACTTTGTGTGCAGCACAGGCAGACCTGACCTTCCTGCTCACTTTCATTCAGGTGTCTCAGACACGGACAGGGCTGTGCCTGTTGTACTGCCCTTGATCTACTTTATGTCAGTTGTTACTCTGGAAAGTCCTGGAGGGATTCTGTAGCTCAGGATGGGCCTTTTGCTGTGGCATGCTTCATCAACTCTTTGCCAAAGACAACCTTTCTGTAGCCATGCTAAATGGGACTTCAGGACTGCAGGGCAAATTCTGGGTGTTTTTAAAGAATGGAAACATTCTAGAGGACCTTGTATAGGAATCTCTTCTTTAATTTCTACTCCTATAGTAAAGTGCTTGAGGAAATAAGCAATGGAGTCATTATCGGTAACTTTTATGCTTTCTTTGATTTCTGTTTTCTTCAGATAAAGAGAGAAACAATTGACCTACTGGAGAAGAGTATCATAAAGCTGTGCAGAGATGGATCTCTGAAGCTGGGACTCTTTTAAAGAGTTTACCAACAAGGAAGTAATTTGCAGCTGCATTTTACTATTATCCTGTCTGCAACTGAATTTGGACTTTTCACAGGTCTCTCAATACAGAATGCACACTGCAACTTTTTCTGAGTTTTCTTTTAATAAAAACCCAGCAGCTTTGTTTGTAGTTCTAGTATTATTTTTATTGCAGGAACAATATCATACTGAAATTAGAGTTACACTGCTTTCACCTGCTAGATTTACTACTATATGCCACTACTCTATGTCACTAGTAAGACTTTGAAGATGAGCAAACATGGGTGTGAAAGTCTTTTCACAACTCAATTTTCTGTTCCCTCCCTGTGCTGTCCCAAATGAGACATGTTTCTCTCATGAGAGTGATAATCTAGTTCTTGCCCTTGAGGGTCTTTAAAAAAGTTGTGTGAATTTCAGTAATGGGTCAAAAAGGTATTTTTCACCTATCTGTTCTAGAGCTGGCCAAATGCTGTTTTTTGCTCTTACATGATAAATTATCTGTATGTTATATTGAGACTTTAGTTTGGTTAAACTGTTGAAGAGTACAAAAAGTATTCTTATGTTTGTCCATTTAAATTAAAAGGAGGTGATCTCTGGGTGATTCTTTTGTCATTGTGGATAGTAGGGAATGGATGGATTCTTTTTCAGAGAACGAGATGAATAGAGACAAGGAAATCATCAGTATCTTGGAAAGCCATTGATCCAAACTGCATATTTTAAAAATGAGTTGTCCCTCTGTGATAAAGAACACACAACCTTTTTACAGCCTTTAATCGCATCTCAGCCAATAGCAAGGAATGTAACAGGTTAAGAAATTTGATTCAGTCTTCCAAAGCAATGTTTTCTGTCCAGTGCTGCCTGAGCACCAGCAGTCCTCCCCAGTGGAATCCAGTGCAACTGGAGTAGAACTCCTTTCATTGAATGCCATGCCTGTTAGCTGGGCAGCTGTGGAAGTGAAGGGAGATGAAATAATGCATCTGAAATGACACAGAAATTCCAGTATAGCTGACAGTATCCCTGGAAATGAGTAAGGCATAACAAATCCTCCTGAGTTGTGGGGCAGGAAAAATGTATCTAAGTTTTTCAAGGAGGAATGAACTGGACACCCTGATCAAAGTACACAATCATTTGATTGGTACAAGCTGATCATGGAGATCCAGGCACAAATACAGAGAGCAAGGAAGAGAGAGATACCTAGTTAATAAGTAATTCCTCACCATAATGCAAGTTTGAACAAACAATACAGTCTCCCAACAATAAAGACAGTATCTCAGCTGAAACTCTCTCCAGCACAAGGATATTATTCCTGTCTCTCGCCAAGAAGAAAATGAAAGGCAAGACAAGTTTTCCTCCCCAAGAAGGAGCAGCACCTCCTTCCAGATGTCCGGATAACAGTGCATTCAAACAGCAGAGGCTGCCAGCTTGGAAGCCCCAGCTCACCCTTGCATCTGTGCTCTCCAGCTTCTTTCTGACAGGGGCATTCTGCCTCACTGTGGGAATCTGCCTTGTCCTGTCTGCAAACAGCGTCAGAGAAATCCAGGTTGGTCTGGGGGTGCTGTTCTTTGATATTCTGTAAAGAAGAAACCAGGCTAGGTTTGGAGGGAAAGGGCATTGAGTTTTTGCTTCTGAATAAAGGTGATAGCAATGGCTTCATGCCTTGGACATGTGTCCAGCAGCTGGTATTTCTGTGAAAATCTTCAGAGGCAGTCAGTCATCAATAAAATCAGAGCACTGGGTGCTTAACTGGGTGGTAATATCTGAAATATGGGTGATAATTACTGCCACTGGCTGGTAATACCAAAATGTTGTCATTATTTTCTAGTGTTTTGAAGGGAAATAAGCAAATCCCTCTGAGAGTGTTTGGCACTAGAAGAACATGCATATTTGCTGGGGCAAAATCTTGAAATACAGGGAGCCCTAATGCTTAAATCCCTCCTGCAGACAAGGTTATTCAGCCTGTGGTGTTGTGAATAGATTCCTGTTAGGAGCCAACACTCAGCACTACACCCAGGCTATTCAGCAGGGGTGGGCCATGATGCTCGTGGGTATTTGTCAGGCATTCCTTGGTCAGCCAGTCCAAGGTGCAGGAGTGTTCTTCACTCAGCAGTCCTTTACCAAGGAGCAGATGTGGAAGTTCTGCAACAGTCATCAAAAGGCTCTAAACCAGCTTTAAACTAGGGATAAATTTTGTGGTTGTTCATTGAGGCCAAGTCCTGACTCTCTGCTTCTTCATTTTCAACCATGTTTTTGGCAGTCCAGAGTCGCTTAGAAGAGAACTGCTCTGAGAAGTCTTGGAGCTAAAACACTAACCTTTTCCTATGAGCATGTCCTTTCTTACAATGTGTTTCCTTGTTCACTTCTCTGACAGATAGATTATTCAGATAAATGCTCAGATTGTTCGAAGCTCCGTGAAAATTCCTCTAATTGGAATAAGGAATGCCACTGCTCTGTTAATTTCACGCTAAAGGAAGATATATTGGTAAGTGAGTGCAAGAAACCAACTCAGGTTGCTTAGTACCACTTGTTCCTTATATCCCTAAATGATAAAAGACACTAATTCTGTTCTGTAAAGCTCCTGACTAAATTTGCTTTGTACGTTTCAAAACATGTAATGCTCAGAATTTTACACTTTTGCCTTTGTTGTTCATTTTTGTATCTATAACCAAGACCAGACTTCTTGGCTGGGAGATGTCCAAGGGGAGGATGGGGGTGGAGGGAATGGTGTTTGATTGTGGAGGTAACTTCTCTCTGTATCTCTCTCTGAGTCAGTGGCAAACCCTTGCCCTTGGCCCGGGGTTGGTTGTCGCTGCCCTGCTAAGCTCTCACGTGAGAAGGAAATCTGAAGCTCTGACGACTTTACATAAGTAAACCCCTGTAGTCATTTTTACAAGGGTTGTGGTGCTAATCCCCAAGGTCCTTGAAATAATTCAAGTCTAGAATGTGATTCTGAAGTTTCTTTTGGAAAAAGTATCCTTCATTTCCTGTCTTAAACTACCAGGTCATGTTTTTGAGACTGTTAAAATGCTTCATGTTCTGCCAAAGAGATCTTGCACTTAGTACTGAATAAGTGATCCCTTAAAATCACAGTGCAATTTAAAGTCACTTTAGCATTCTTCAGTATTGAGGAGGCTGTTAAAATACTTTGTAATTCTTCAGATTACAGTGATGTTTGAGATGAGAAGTTAATTTAACTGAGTAATGGGGTTTTTATAGTTGCATAATTACCTTTCATGCTTGATTTGCCTGCCTAGCGTTCTCCTTTTAATGTGAAGGGTTTCATGCACCTTCTTTTATGGAAAACAGGTGTCTGTCTGTACAAAATGATTCACAGTCATTGCAAGTTTATGGCCAGCCATGCCATGTTGAGTAAAATAATTATCAGGCTTTTTTATTTTGGGTTTTGTTTGGTGATTTAAATTATGTTTAATTTTGTGCCAAAACATAAAAACTTACCGTTAGAGTAGAGATTACATTCTAGCCTGTGTCTGCTGAATTGCTGAGGGTGGAGTTACCGACATTTTAATGTGAGTTCAGTACTCCCTTTCCCTCTTTTTTAGCAAGTAATAGGATTTCTCATTGCCTTCATGAACTCTCCTTACTGAAGGGATTTATCCTTGAATTCTAGGGTGACGTTTTTATGTACTACGGTCTGCAAAACTTCTATCAAAACCACCGGCGATACGTGATGTCAAGAAGTGACGCACAACTGTTGGGCCGAAATGTAAATGTAAGTTTTCTTTTTATGTTGTGAGATCAGCAGCAGTTCCNCATAAAATGCTTCTGACAACTCTCCAGGTGTCCTGTCAGCTTGTTTGTTTGCATCCAGATGCAGCTGCTCTTGGCTTTTGTGCCGATCAGATACACAGCTCATTGGAGTTACTTGAAAATGTTTTTGTGTTTAAACCTGAAGATTTATAGTTTCTCATCAACTGGGATAGGAAAGATGTGATAAAGTTGGGGTGGATTTTTGTTTTTCATTCTGTATCTTCGTACATCAAGATTTGCCCACGTTAAACTGCAGTAATGTGGCCAACTACATCTCCAGCAGTAATGCAGCCCAGGTCAGAATTAAAAAGAAGGAAAAATAAGATGTTCTAGGGTAAGCCAAGGCTTCACTGGAACATTTTCACTTGTAGCCATTTTACAATAGCAGATCCCCAAACGTGGTTTTGTAGTCTAGAGCTTGCAAGTTGGCTGCAGAATTTGGTGAAGACCTTAAGTTTCCATACCTAGACATGGAAGGTGTTCCTGAACTACAGACCCATTCATTTGGATGTCTCTCTAATGTGACCAAAAGGTACTGGAGACTTAATTATTCAGTGGCTTTTCAGAAGAAGGCATGGGAGGACACCAGCAATTAAAACCAAACCCTGGCTCTGTGCCTGACTGTTGTGTGACCTTGAATGCAGATCCAGAGGAGCAACTGCGCGCCCTTCAGCACCTACAGAAATGGGACCCCAATGGCGCCGTGCGGGGCCATTGCCAACAGCATGTTCAATGGTACGTGGGCACCTTCCTCTTCCACCTCACTGATTCCCTCTTGAAACTATTCCCTTGCCCCAGTCCTGGGAGTCCTGCTACTGCAAGGTCTCTTTCTCCCACAGAAGGCTTTGTTTGGTGGTGCTGCTCTAGTGAATGTGGGGCTCTGCTTCCTACTGTTTAGTAACTTGGCCCTAGTTTGGAAACTGAGGGGGATTTTTCATTTTCTAAGGCCACCTTCCACATGAGTGTACAGTAGGAATGAGGAATTTAGGCCCTCTTGAAAGAAAGAATGAGGATACAAGGGATTTAGTGTACTTCCTTGCTAAAAAGTACATTCTTGTACAGTGATGGGAGAGCCCAGATTCTGCCTTCCCACAATCATGTGCTTAGAAGGAGGGATTCTCCATGTTCTCCATATTGTTTTGGACCTTTGGATCTACGTGGTTTCATTTTTGTTCTTAGAATGCTGGAAGCATACATAGTCTTATTTTGATCCTGGGTTTGATCTTTGTAGTAACCTAGTGGCCATAATCTGAGTACACTTGGGAGATTTCAGAATGTATCTTTGGAAGGAAAAGCAACAAAAAAAACCTGTACAGACTTTTCTCCCCTACCTCATCTTTTTTGTCTTCCAATCTCTGCTGCTCCCTGCTCCCACCCTTTTTTTAACCTGTTCACGCAGCAGGTTTTGGGAAGGCAGCAGCTCTTTCCAAGCAGCTGAGCCACCCACACCAGGGGACTTGTGAAGGCCAGTTGCGTTCAGTAGCTTCTAGATCCATTTGGTTTTCATGTACCTGTGCACCCACCTGGAAGTGTGATTTACTGGGTTGGCCCCAGACCTGGGCCAGCAGAGCCCAGCTGTGGGCAGCCCACGCTGTTCTGGAGCATGGGAGGGAGAGTCAAGACAAGCAACTAAGCAGGCAGAGCTCAGAGCAGTGCAACTCCTGTGAATGAACTGGTGACAAATAGCTGGGGATGTGGTGGGCCACAGAATGATCACTTCCCCAGAAGAGTGTATCTGAGCTTTAAGGAGCTGTGGGAACACAGGTTTTGTTGCAGGAGGGGAAAAAAAGTATGTTTTCATTGATGCTCATGCAGCTGAGTTGTGCTTTTCACATCTCCTAAAAGGCAACCCCTCCCCATCTGTATCATCTGATTATCCCTGCCCATCATCCCATTGGCTGCCATGGGGTTCACAGAGATGTTAATGAGACCTCTCATGTTTTTGTTAAATCTGTGTAGGAAAATATAATGGATAAAAACAAGTGCTCTTCACCCACTGAAACTGGATGGCATGGTTCAGCACAATTTTAACAAAATGGTTTTTGATTGAAGAAAGTGTTTGTGTCCAAGTTGGTAGGCAAGCTCGAATTGGCATAAAATTAAAGCAAGATTTTCTCCAAAGGACTGGATTCCCTTGATTGTGCTTTTACCTCTACCCTTGTGCCTGAAAAGACATCATGTATAGCAAAGTTTCAGGACAACTGTCAAATTCTAGGGAAAACTAAGTAGGACAGTAACTTCTGTAACTAGTTAGAGAGCTCAAAAAGTGATTTGCAAAGAAGTTAGTCCCACGGGAGTTGATGGACATGAGGAATGTGCACAACGTACACAGGGATTGGTAGGAAATGTTCAGTCTTTGAAACTTCAGAAGTTCTAAGACTGGTACCTTAATTCTTCTCCTGAAATGTGCAGTGCTCCATACACATGATGAAACCTTTCCCAGGATGTTCTGGTTTCCTATCCACTTGAAAGGTGCTTCAATGTGACATTATTTTGTTAGTCATGTGGCAATTAGACTGACTGTCTTTTACTCACAGATGTTGCCTCTTGTTTTCCCTGCAGATACTATTGATCTTTTTTACAATCGGAACTCATCTGTGATTCAAGTGCCACTGCTGAAGACTGGAAACAGTTGGTGGACAGATAAAAATGTGAAATTTCGCAATCCTAAATCATACAATCTCTCCTCTGCATTTGCAGGTAAGAATGGTTCTGCTGGTTTTCCTTATTTTTCAATGGCTTCCCTATCTTCCCCTTCATGTGTCTCCCACGGTGAGAAAAATCACCTTTGGGAGAAATACCTCCCAAAGCAGGTTGAAGAAGCAGCTTTAGAGGGTGACTGAGAGCAGAAGTCACATTTAGCCAAAATATCACCATTTTACTTTTTTAATCAGTGACTGTAGAAATTGAGAGAAAATGTTTTTGGAAGACTGAAGTTAGCCCACATCAACACCTGTCTATATAATTTCTTGTAATGCTTTATCTGTCCAGAGAAAGCAAGGATGCAGTTGCACTTTTTTTCCTGTTGAAAACATCTGTGAAGGAGAATTGCACGTCCCATCTTTCCTTCATGCCTTTGCAGATTCTTAGGCAGCTGTGAGACACGAGAGGCTGCCTTTGTCCCTAGTTCTTTCAGACCTGTTTCCTAGGGCTGTTTCCTGGTTATGGTTGATACCTATTGAAGTGAGGCTAAAAGCTGCCTGTTCTGGATCAGGGCAGTGCTGTGCTGGAGGCAATATGCAAGAGTTAATTATCTAAGTAGTTTTCATGCGACAGATTCTAAATGTCATAGGCTGTGCCATTAGACTGCAAAAAGGTGCCTTTCTGGTTGTACAGGAATATATTAATGTATAAAAATGAAGGCAGGCTCCTCATTACAGAGAACATGTTGCTTGCTGAAGAGGCATGAATCCAGAATAAGCAGTATTTTAATTCGTGCAAGTGACTTTGTTTTTCCTGTGCTTGAAGGGTCTAACCTGTAGCAGCCCCCGGGTACTGTTAAACCATTAATTCATGTTTGAGGTGAGTGGACATGCTTGGAGATGCTGTTATCTGCCATAGTCATTTTGGACAGTGTCTTGTGTCTCTTCTGTATCTCACATTCTGTTTTGGTTGTGTGAGGCCCAGAAGTTCAGCAACCATTGTTTTTACTGACAGTATGTCTTTCCTGCTTTGCCTCTTTGTCACCAGGGACAGCAAGACCTCCTTACTGGCAGAAACCAGTGTATCTGTTAGACGAGGATGATGAGAGGAACAATGGTTATGTGAATGACGACTTCATTGTCTGGATGCGAGTGTCGGCCTTCGCTACGTTCAGGAATCTCTACCGTCGTGTCAGGCGGATACGGCAGTTTGCGGAGGGCCTGCCAGCAGGGAATTACACCTTCCGTATTTCCTACAGTATCCTTTCAGATTCCCTAGGACTGGTAGAGAGTTACAGTGAGGTGGAAGTGAATAGGATTTGTATGGTCAACTGGCAAAGAAACCGTGCAGAACAGCCCTGTGTCAGCAGAGCCCTCTGACGGATTTGGGCCACGGCCTGACTGACAGGAGCTTTTGTGCTGGTGCTACTGCCCCCTCACACCCAACAGTGGGAACTCTGCTGACTAAAGCACTCCTTTTGTCAGCAGGAGTTAAGTCAACGTGACCATAAATTTCTCTTCTTTTTCAGCTGAAAGAGCTGTGGTTTTAAATGTTGTGTCATGGTTCTATTCTGAAAGCTTCCATGGGAGAGATGAAAGGTAAACTCATATAACCTTCTGGGTACAACATATTGGGTACAGGTGAGCACTTAACCTCACAGAGACTATGTTGAGTGTCATGATAAGCTTCCCAAAAGGCCCATTTTCAATGAGCTTTCATAGCAAATTAATGCAGTAGCAGTTCTATAAATTATGAATCTCAAATTTACAATGTTTAAAAAAAGAAAGTATTTCCATGTGCCCACGAAGACTGTATCTAAAATAACTGGGTTTCTTACCACCACCCAAAAACCAGCTGGGTTTTTGGATCCAGAATAGCAGAGACATCACCAGTCAGTTAAAGGAGTTTTGGCAGCAAATGCAGACCTCAAAACTCTTTATGCCTTGGAAAGCTTTTTGAGCATTTAACCACTACTTTCTCTTCTCCTGGAAATAACGTACACTTGGTTAGTGAAATCTTAACATCCTTCTCTCAGATTTCCCTGTTACCAGGTTCAAGGGGAGGAAGCATGTGATTCTTTCAACCGTGGTGTGGAGTGGAGGAAGTAACCCATTCCTGGGAATTGCCTACCTGGTTTCTGGCACAGCAGCAACCCTGACAGGTTTTGTCATAACCGGCATCCACTTAAAGCTCAGGAAAAAGAAAACATACTTTCAGAAACAATAAGGTTCACCTGCCTTCCTGAACAAAGACTGAAGTGTGCAGTGAACAAGGACGGTGCAGCACAGACCTTTCACTCTTTCTCCTGAGCTCTGGACCATTTGCAGTATCAGGTTTGGTGAATGTAAGCACACTGAGGGGCAGAGCTATTCCATCATCTGAAACCAAACTTACCTGAGGTGCCATTCTTATTGATGCACATGTGAGCCTAAATTTGTTTTCTAGGAAACTTGCAGTGAGATGAGCTTCAAACAGCAGCTGGCACAGCAGATTAGAATTGCAGTGGCAGAGGAATTACATGGTACCAATGTCTGGCCAGAAGTCAGGGTCCATATTAATTTCTTTCTTGGCCCATAATTCAGACAACATTTCTCTTCACTGAAATAGGCCTTTGGATGGGTAAATGTGAGGTCTTGATCCAACAAAGAGCTTGAGCAGATAGAACTGATTGCTAAAATCTGCTTGTGGGCCACGTACGTGTGCTGAATGGCTTGGCTTGGGTTTTATACATCTTTTTCAGATATGCTGAAAAAAGCAACCAATTTACAGCTTAAAAAAGGAAAACGTTTTGCTTTCATATCAGGTAAGTGAGGTATTCTTCAGCTCAGAACATAATTATTTATACAAAAAAGCACTTCATGTTATATATTATGACCAGAAAAAATTGTACATCTGTTTACTAACATAACTATTTTCAGATAAAAACGGTATTCAGAAGGCCTCAAAAATAAGCACACTGCAGACTTCCTACTCTTCCTACTAGAGAAGGAAAGTGCTAATGCTTGGAAAATGTCAGGATCAATCCAGCATTTTCCTCACAGGCACATAATTGATCAGTGAGGATCACACATGTTACATGTGAACCAAGGTAGAAGCATAATTTTTTTATGCTTAAATGAACCCCCCAAATTTCCTTCATTCTGTTCTAGTAGAAAAGAAGTTGTGTCCAGATGTCTTTCACAGGCAGCCAGGTTAATGCAGTGATGTAAATCTCAGCCTAGAAGATGGGAGATGTGGGAAAGTGGTTGGGATGCAGCTGTCACATCCTCTTGTGTTTGTCTTTTTCCTGTCTTGTGGAGGCACTGGGAGGCAGCACCATGCCAGGTGGACCCACTCCAGGATGTTCAGATGTTAGCAATTTTGCCGAGTGCTCTGACTTGGGAGCCTGTGGGTTTACTTTCACAGCGGCCTTTCATGCACAGAAGGTCCCGTCAGGAAAGTTAATTCACAAACAGCAGAGGTTTATGTACAAAAAGGAGACAGAGGAGTCCTGTAACTTTTTTTGAATAAAGGGAGAGGCCATGGGCCATTTCCCCCATTTTTATGCTTTTTATCCTAATTCCTGGCCACAACACCCTCTTCCTTTCCCCACTGGCTGAGGTACACAGAAGGTACAGACTTCTCGAATCGCCTATTCTATGCCCCCCTCTAATAGGCACCCCCCTTTTTTTATATAAAGGAAAAAAACCTATTCATAATTCTATTAAGTCTTTGTTCTTTTTCTCTGGGTTCAGGAATGTAACATGGCCTTGGCTGAGCACCAGTCTGTGTTGATTAGTAACATCTTCCAGAACTGAGAGTTTTCTTTTGCTGCCCTATCTCTAAGCTCCTAGCCCTATCTACAAGCAGATTTGCACGGTCTGTTTGTAAAGACACATTCATCTTTATTCCTTTCAACCGTGTGCCTGCCGAAGCAGGGTAAGCTAGATCACGTGGTGCCAGTTAATGCGATTTCTTAATTCAGCACCCAAAAAATGTTACCCAGGAACTGTTACTCCTTTTTCACCATTTCCTCTTGCTGCCCTCGGGCCCTACATTGGGCACCAAAATCAGTCTTGGTTTGAAAGACAGGTGTCTGCCAAGGGATGGAAAATATGACCCCCCCTTCCCACTGAATTATTACAACTTTGAAATTAAGGGGCTTTCTGGCAAAGATATGGGAAAAGAAAGAACAGTTCTTTACTAGTGTGCATACGGATAACACGGCAAACAGGCGGCAGCGAACAGAACCAGGAATCCCGGGACCGCCTCTCCCGGCCGCAGGCCCTTTCCCCTCAGGGCAGTTCCGCTCCGGGCCGGGGGCGATGGCTCCCCCTCACGTGGTAATGGCGGGCGGGCTGGATGGCGAAATGGGCTGCAGCAGGAACCTTGGAGCGGTGGCTGGGACGGCAGGAGCTGCCTCACCCCGCGGGTAGCAGAAACTCCGCCGCGGGGTGAGCCTGCCCGCTACAGTGTAGCGAAAAACCCAGCGTAGTGGCAGAACAACAGCGGGGCTGAGCAAGGAATCGCTGCCCTGGGTAGCTCAGCTGCGATGGCTGGGCCCTGGGTCTGGGCTGTGTAGAGGCAGGTGGGGGGCGGCCCGGCATGCGCGGGCTCCGGGCTCCCAAACAGCAGAGAAGCAAGCCAGTAAGCCCAGTCACAGTCCAAAGGAAAAGAAACAAAAAGAAATGGGCAAAAACTACAAAGCAATAATGTTCCTGGTCACAGACACCACACTGCGTGGCCAGCGGAATCGCCCGCTGTCGTGGTTTGACACGGGCCCAACGCTAGGCACCCACGAGAGTCGCTCACTCAAAAAAATTAACGAAGGGTTCGTAAGTTGAGATAAGGACCAGGAGAAAAACACTCCAAGGGCAAAACAGGCTGAACTTAAAGTTACAAAGCGAGTTCGTTACCAACAGAATCAGAAGAGGATAATGACAAGCAAACATGCCCTTAAAACACCTTTTTTAACCCCGGCCCCTCCCTCCTTCCCACCACCAGCGCAGGGAGACAGCGCATGAGCGTTTTAGTCAGTTCATCACCTGAGTCAGTTTTCCACTGCTTCGGGAGAGGGGTCCCTCCCACGGGAGACAGTTCTCCATGAACTTCTCCAGTGTGGGTCCACTCTCAGGAGCAGCAGTCCTGCCACGCCTGCTGCAATGTGAATTCCACCCAAGGGCAAACCGTCCTCCCCAAACTGCTGCGACGTGGCTCGCTCTTCCACGGGGTGCAGTCCTCCAAGGACAGGCTGCTCCAGCCTGGAAGCAGGGCCCTCTCTCTCCACTGGGTCTCCCACTGGATTACAGCCTCCTCCAGGCATCCACCCGCTCCGCCACGGGCACCTCCCCCACGGGCTGCGAGTGGATCTCTGCATCCCCCGTGGATCCCCACGGGCTGCAGAGGGACAGCTGCTACACCATGGTCTTCAGCACAGCCTGCAGACCAATACCACGTGTTCGCTTATCAGCTTCACAAGCTGCTA
>VZRS01013875.1:10098-62857 GCA_013398055.1 Ifrita kowaldi
TTGGAAAAGACATTTGAGATCATCAAGTCCAACCTATGATCTAACACCACCTCATCAACTAAACCATGGCACTAAGTGCCACATCCAGTCTTTTTTTAAACACCTCCTGGGACGGTGACTCCACCACCTCCCTGGGCAGCCCATTCCAATGCCCAATCACTCTTTCTGTGAAGAATTTTTTCCTAATGTCCAGCCTAAACTTCCCCTGGCGCAGCTTAAGACTGTGTCCTCTTGTCCTGTCTCTGGTTGCCTGGGAGAAGAGACCAACCCCCACCTGGCTACACCCTCCTGGTCAGGTAGTTGTAGAGAGTGATAAGGTCTCCCGTGAGCCTCCTCCTCTCCAGGCTAAATAATGCCAGTTCACTCAGCTGCTCCTCATAGGGCTTGTGCTCCAGGCCCTTCACCAGCCTTGTTGCCCTCCTCTGGACATGTTCAAGCATCTCAACATCCTTCCTATATTGGGGGACCCAGAATTGGACACAGCACTCGAGGTGCGGCCTCACCAGTGCTGAGTACATGCACCAGCCTCGAGAAAAATTGAATGGTACAATGCACCATTAAAATCCACACTGAAAGCAATGGGTGGGGGAACCTTCAAACATTGGCATCTGCATCTAGCAAAGGCCACCTGGTTAGTTAATACCCAAGGCTCTACCAGTCGAGCTGGCCCTGCCCAATCGAAACCTCCATGTACTGCAGAAGAGGACAAAGTCTCCATGGTGCATATAAGAAATGCGTTAGGGAAGACAGTCTGGATTAGTCCTGCCTCAAGCAAAGGCAAACCTATCTGTGGGATTGTTTTTGCTCAAGGACTTGCTTGCACTTGGTGGATGAGGCAGAGGGACAGGGAAACACAATGTGTCCCTCCAGGGAATTTGATTTTTGGGTGAGAACAGTCTGTAATGTTGAACTGTATAATACTGGTTGCTGAGTGACACTGCCACTGTTTGCTTTAACTGCCATGGCCAATGAGGATGGACTGCTCCAGATACACCAGTCATGAGCTCGTGATACAGCAACCAGACAAAAGTATAGCAGCCCTGCTGCCCTGGAAGACCTCTAAGATGGATAGAACCCACAATCATGGACTAAATGAACTCAACAAACATCTTGGAGGGACAGCATTGACTATAGAAATGGTATCTGTGCTTGTGTATACACACACGCACACAAACATACATATATATATATACATATACACACACACACACACACATATGTATAAAGTTAGAAGGTGTAGAATTTCAGTGTGATGTAAGAGGTATAGAATAAGGGATTCCGGCCAGGATAGGGTTAATTTTTGCGGTTGCCAGGAGAGGGCAAGGCTAGGACCTCTATATCACCTCACATCATTTTCCAGGAATGAGGGAAGGGGTCCCTTCCAGTCAAGTAAGTGTGACAGAGGGAGTGGTCAGGTAGCGCTGGTTCCCTGTGTTATTGATATTGTAGCTGTTACTGATTGTTTTCTTATTCCATTGCTGTTTCCAGTAAACTCTTCTTATCTCAGTCTGTGATTTATACCCTTTGTGCCTCCAAGTCTCCTCTCCAACCCACTGCAAGGGGAGGGAAAGGGGGAAGGACAAGTGAGCAAGCAGTGCATGGTTTGCAGTGCTTCAGTGTGAACACTAGGTTGGGGTATAATATTCCTAAACCACAACATGGGGATAATAGCATTTTCCCTGCTCTAGGAACAGAAGGAGCAGCATCTTCTTGTTCCCCAGCGCTCACTATGGCCTGTTCCTATTCTCTTCCTAACCTCTTACCACTCCCTGCGCTCCCACAGGTCCTGCAGCAAAGAGTGCCAAATCCCAGATCTGCCATTCCCTCCTGGCCCTCCTAAGTACCAGCAGCTCAAGGGGGAGATGAGAGAAAGTATGTGGCAAGAAGGAATCAGGAGCAGAGGGGAGAGATAAAAAGCAAAAAATTAGGAGAGAATAAGGGGGAGAATAAAACAAGCCTGGTTGCTCACCATATTTCTTATTGAACAGGTCCTGGACTTGTTCCCGCAGTGTATTAGCAATGTCTATTCTGGAAAGCCTGGCGTCATAATTTTCTGTAAAATAAAGAAGCAATTATAGATTTCTGCTGGTAAATTAAAAGGCACTCTGTGACTTTTAAGTAATGCCTTTTTCTAATTATAGGAAAGCCCTTATCTTGCAATTATCTAATCTGTGGAGTGGGTCATTCAAAGTCCTTAAAAATAATCTAAACAGAAATATGTTGGGTTATTTTTCCCTTGCCTGTTTGCTAAGAATAAAAGCCACATGAAATCGAAGATTCAGTTGTGATAATTATGGGCATTAAAATATAACACACTCCAAAGCCTCTCAGAAAAGCCAAAAGCTTTGAAAAAGCTCCCCATCCTTGTGCAAACCCTCACAGGCCCCCAGGGCCCAAGAAGAGATGCTTGAGCAGGGTAGCACTTGCCATCACTCTGTCCCCCAAGGGAGCCACCATATTGCTGCCAGCTAAACTTGAGTGGCATTTATACAAACATCACACAAGTGGAAAAAGCCCCAGAAAAGGCAAATCCCTAGGCTTGGAAACTTAATTATGCATATCACAAGGTCAGACAGGGAGACAAGCCAAGCTGGTTAATTAGGGCACCATGCAGAGCACTTTGAGCCTCTTCTTGGACCTGCAGAACTGCCTGTCCTGGCTGTGCATCTTGTCTTCTAGTTGCCTCTGATTTCCATCCTCTTATCCCACCTCCTTCTCTCCTTCCTCCCAGCCTTTTCTCGCTCCTCTGCCATCCCACTGAGCCCCAACACCTGCAGCACTCCCTTCCCATGTCTGTCCCATGCAGTCTCCGCAGTGGGCCTAGGGCTCTGCCTCAGCCCCCACATATGCCTCCAGCCCCACACCTTGAAAGCCCTGTCTCTTCACAGCGTCCTCCAGCAGCACCTCGCTCGAGTCCCTCTCGTCGGCGGCTGAGACAGGGGACATAAGAGGAATTAGGATTCACAGTGCTGCCAAGGGGGATGCATGGGAGGGGGTTTCCAGCCAAAAAGCAAGGTGGGGAGGGAAGGCTGTAGGAAACCACTCTCACTTCTCTCCTACCTAGACCTTAACAGCCCAGCTGCCGGGTGTCTTTCAGCCTACCTTTGGCTGCCGGGCTGTCTGACACCGACTCCTTTACGCCCTCTGCCAGCAGCTCCGGTCTGGAAAACAGGGAGAAGCAGAGGGCATGTGAGTGACCTCCCTGCCAGTGACACCCTGCTGCTCCAGCATCCTCAGGACACCACTCCTACAGCCACAAACCATTCACCCTGTCTGGCTAATGCCATTTAAAAGCTCCTGAGACACAGTGGGAGAACTTTGGACATAGTTTTCATGCTGACAGACTCTTTAATGAGCTGATGTGTCACTCCTTGGGATGAGATTAAGCAGGTGATGACTGAGCAGCTTAAGTCAGCAGCTAAAGACTTTTAGTGGATATGGTCCGGAACATTTCTTAGGGATGGGAGAAGCCATGCACGCTCTGTTTCTAGGAGGCCTCTTAAGGCATCATTTCAACACAAAATTTACCCCAAAAATTGCCATTTGGGTACCTAATGCTAAAGCTGCATAGCGAGGTGATAGTAGGGCTTGTTAACAAGCTGCACTGAAGCTGTGTCAGGAAGGAATATACCTGAGACCAGGACAGGAGGAAACCCCAAAATATGGTTGGGCTGACCTGAGAGCTGCTGTTCTGACACCACAAAGTCTCCACGCTCCAATATTTTTTTTTTCTGTTTCAGTCACCTGCAGCATTGGTTGTGTCAGCACTTGGGTGAAAAACTGCCCTCAAAATACCTAAGACATCTTAAAATTCGTATCTGCTGGATCTGTTCCCTCTTTCAGGGCAATGCTATTGCATTAAATTGGTTGTAGCTTTTCACAGCCCTCCCACAGTTCTCACGACACCCTTGCTCCCCAGCACAGGGTCAGCATCTTCCCTCATGTCTGCAGCATCCCATCTGCACACGTGCACATCTGGACCTCAGCTGGAGCCACTTTCTGTAGGAAAACCCTCCAGGGCTCCCAGCCCCTCTCCTTGCTCCACATCAGGACACCCTGAAGTTTAAAGGCCTCTTCACCCATCCAGCAAAGGTGGCCAAATCTTTCCAAAGGCAGGTTAAAAACCCAAAAGACGTGAAGAAACAGATGACAACACCATCGCTGCCTCCCACAGATGGCTCCAACAAGGCAACAACCCTTGTCTGCTTCTAATAAAGTAAATTTATTGAAAGTGACCAAGGGATGGGTGCTCCCCAGGACGCTGCACAGCAGCAGGAGCTCTGAGCAGAAACATCCTCCCCAAGGGACAGCCACCCCACCTGCCTTACCTTTTAATGACAAACTGGATGTTGTTGCTCGCTTGCAGGATCTTCTTCAGCTTTGCAATCCCGAAGCAGTTGGGACGGCGCAACAGGATGCCTTCTGGCAAGCCCACAACAAATAGGTCCTCAGGGTACATCAGGAACTTGGAGTAGGGGACTTTGACTGGCTCTGATATTCCTATGGCTTTCGCTGCATGGGGACCCAATCTCATTAGTTTGCTGGACCTCCATGTCAGGTCTAAGCAAACAGCAACATGGTATGTTGCTGGAGGGATTGAAGAGGTTTTGGGGGAGTTTGTGGTTGCTGTGTGTCTGATGGGGATGTCCCTGACACTGGCAGACATGAGTGAGGGACAGAGTCATGCAGCCACCTGGAGCTGGCTTTCACATTTGCTACATTATCACAGCCTGCCTTTCTATAAAGGCTGCAAGCATCTTTCCACAACGCAATGGAACCCAACACCTAGACCCCTGTGGAAATCCCTCTGCTAAGTAAGGGGACAGGGAATGTGCCTGGGGGTGCCTCATCAGCCTGTGCAGACCAGCATGGTGAGGACTCCCCTTGCTCTGCTAAATATTGCCAAAAGCAACCAAACAGCCAATGCCAAGCAGTGTTATTTGGACAGATGAAAAAACAGGTTAAAACCCCATCTTATCAGTGTGGACTCCCAGCCTGTTACTATAGTAACATGGGGAGCTGTGAGAGCCATTGCTCTAATGGCTGTTCCAGCTGCATCCCCAGTGCCCAGCCCTGCCTGACAGCATCCTGGCTCTTCTCCTTTCCCTGGTCACAATGGGCTCCACCAGCTCAGATATGTCCCTGGCTTTTGAGGATTGTCAGGCAGAGCCACATCTCTTGGTCCTGGAAGTGGCAAAAACTTTCTGCCAGCTCTCAAAATGCATGTGTGACCTCATTTGTATTTCTTCTCAGTTAAATAACCTCTCTAAGTAGACGTGAGCAGAGCATGCTGAGTGTCAGCCCCCACCACCAAGGTGCCACCAGCCTTCCTGAGCCATGCAATGATCACCGCAGGTGGAAAACACTCTCTGATACTTCAAAAAAGTGATGGGGGAACCACAGTGGACCTTCCCTCTGCAGGAGGAAGGCTGAAGGTCATGGCAGCAATTCCTGGGCTGCAGCCAGTGAAACAACTTCAAGGAAACCAAGGGGAAGAGCTGCAATAACAAGGCTGGAGAATTTCAAATGCATTTGTGAGCCCAGCAGACAGCAGATGAACAAATTAGATTGCACCTTCACTCAGCTGCTGGTTTGGAAATGGTAGATGACAAAACCAGCACCTGGCATGATGAACATGTGTTAATGACCATCTTACCGTAACGCGAGTTGAACAAAATTTCAACTTGTTTCCTCAAATGACTTAAAACGTCCCCTATACCATCTGCAAAAAAAAAAACAAACCAACAAAACCACAATACAGAGAAATGCTCTGAGCAACCTGCTGCTTCCAGAGCCAGCACTATGCAGGTGAGCAGCCCCTGCCTGACCTCTGGCAGAGACACCCATTCACTCTCCATGCTCTCAAATCAGTGCTAGTCCTCTGACCGCAGCCTCCAATCTGATCCTCTAAGGAAGGGCAAGGATGCACCTGCCCCAGAGCCGTGCTAGCAGTCATGGGGAAAAAAAAATAGGTGGAAAAGTAAATTCAAGCACAAGAGGAGAGGACAGAGACCAGGAACACAATGGTGCCCTTCTGTGGGCAGAGGTTTTGGAGGCTAAAGGCTAAAGGCTTTGCTGATAACATAGGAAGCTCACAAAACCCAACCTAAAATACATCTGTGTGCATCCATCCTTCCAAAAACCTGCAATGATGGGCGATGCTCAGAGTTCACCATACACTCACCTGATCCCTCCATCTGCTTTTCCTCATGTCGAGACTCCTCACTGGAACCCTTCTCTGTCTCTGCCGAGGAAGAAGAGGGTTAGCAGCAGCAGCAGGCAGCAGCAAAACCAGACAAGACATAAGCAGGAGCTCTCCGGATGCCCTGCAGCCACTCGACTGCTCTATCCCCTCACTAAGCTCAGAGCACGTGTCCCAGCGAAGGCTGGCCTGGTACCAGCATGCCAACAGCTGTATCAGCAGAATAAACCCAGTGCTTCCATACAGGAGGGCTGCCCACCCTTCAGCATGGGCTCCCTGGGAGAGGAGAGACCCAGAAGGAGCAAGGGCAGCCACTGGGCCAGCATACATCCTGCAGGTAAATTCCAGGAATGCACTGGGCAAAGAGGCTTGGATTTGCAGCATGCTGGGGCTGAAGAGAGTATGGGAAGGAGCAGCAATGCCAGAAAACCCACCAGTTATTCTATCAGAGCTCCCAGATGGCCTCATTGAGGCCAAGACTCTGGAATTGGGTCTCAAACTCCACCACTTTGGCTCATAAACGGTATTTACTCATTTTTGACACATGCATGAACACCCATGGTACTGTGCAGTCTTCCAGATGCTTCACTTCTGGTACCTGCTACTGTTTCCAGGATGTATCTCGATTCATCCGAGGCCATGTGTGTGGGCACAGGGTCATGCATTTCAACTGGACCAGGTGATCGGTCTGCAAACAAAAACCCATGGGCACCTTTTGTTCTGATGCCTGCAGGACACTGTCCCCAAAACAGTGTTCAGAGGGTCCCGGCCATCAGCAAGGACTGAGCAAAGGGCCCCCCACTCCCAGGAGCCCCACATACCACCAGAAGATGCTCTGGGAATGCATTTGCCTTCTTCCTCCCAGAACCACCCAGAGCTCACCCCTGACACACACCTGACCTCTCAGTCTGAGGGAAAGAAGCAAAAATCTCTACCTAAACTCCACAGAAAGTGAAGAGCAAAACTAGTTCAAGTTATTTACTTGGCTTAATTCCATCTTGACTCTAAATTTTGACTTAAAAAGCTAACACTGTTTGATTTAGCTACTACATGGGGGGAAACTGTCCCACTAATGCTGCCTTCCTCAACAAAATCAACCCTCTTTTGGTTTCCCTTGCATTAAACCTGTGTCTCCAAATGCTAGGCTGTCCAATGCCCTCAAAGACCCATGCAAATTCAGCTTTAAATGAAGTTTCAGTTAATTTATATACTTCAATCAGGTCACTTCTGACCTCACAGGATAAATAATCCCAATTTCATCAAATTCTCCCTGTAGGTGAGCACCTCTTTTCTATTAATCCTTGTCTTTGTCCTCAGCTGTATTCCCTCTGATTTAACTTGATCTTCAAATAAGGCAAGAAAAGGTGGACTCTGGACTTGAGATATGATCTCCCTGGCACTGGACAAGTGGTAATTCTTTCCACTCCTCCCATGGACCTCCAGCTCACCATGTATCAACTATCTTCTCTTCCATCAGCTGTCAAGTTGAAAATGAAAATGTTTGATCTACCACTACACCTTGTTCCTTCTCCTTCCCCTATATTAACCATAGGTAAGTCCATTCTACACCAATCCTGGAGTGACTCCTCAACTGTCACCTTACTAAGGGGACTGCTACAATTGGGTTACAACAGAGTAATTGCACTGGTGTGGTGGGGCCAGGTGTCACTGCTGTCCCCAGCATCACTTACCCTCAGGCATGTTGGAGTCCTGTTGCTGCCCTCATTGAGTGGAGATTATTAATTAATAGTTGAAAGCACACTGAAAATGCAAACTGCTAACAATCCATTCATTAAACCCTGAGGATCATCCTACCATTTGCTGCGCTGCCCAGGAAAGGTAAGTGGAAAACGGACTCTCCGAGCTGCCCCTCAAGCATGTCATCTCCATCATAACCCATTGCCACTGACCTCTCTGGGCAGAAACATGGGGAATTTCCCCCATCAGTGTCAACAATTCCGACACATTTTCAGCACGTGCTTAATATTAAACCTGCCTGCTATTAGACCTGCTTTTATGAACTCTTCCAAACCAGGGTGGTTTTCTAAATGAAAACCTCATCAAAAGCATCCTGCACTCAGTACCTAGGATCCTCCACATGAAGCAAAGCAGCAAACCAGTCTCGCTTTCCCCAGAGGAAAGGCAAGATAGGAAAGCAATGAAGGAGAGAGAAAAACAACAAAGACCCCTAAAACATCTTCCAGTGCTCCCAGGAAACCTCAATATGTTCCATTGCGTGTACATGAGGGAACCTTACGTGCTGGGAAATACCCTGCAAATGCCTCTTCTCAAAGCAATATGCTGAAACATGATGCGGCAACCCTGCCTGTGCAGCGACCACTGCAAACAGATGGTACCCCAGCAGCTACCTGGTACGGTGATCTGGATGATGTTCAGCTCGTCTGGTTCGATTTTGATCTGCCTGATCCCACCTAGCTCTCCTGAGGTACCTACGGGGAAAGGCAACGGAAGGCAGTCGCCAACAGGATCCAGCAATGCCATGTCTGCCCAATACAGCACCAATTCAGGGAAAGCATGACCAGCTGTGACTTCAGTGCCTGCTGAGCATGCCACAACAACAAGGCTTCAGTCAAGTGGCCCAGGAGCATCAAGACCATGGCATGGAGGTACCCAAAGGGACACCTATGGGCATGGCTTCTACAAACAGCTTGGCTGGCAGGAGCTGTTGGTGCCCTCAAACTGGCAGCTGGACCTTGTTATATGCTCGCTTCCTGGCTTTCTTCACTTAAAATGAACAGGGCCAAGACACCGGAGGAGCTGTCTCCAGTGGGCAGCTCCTAGCAATTTTAATGCTCCCAAACTCATGCCTGGAACTTGCCCCTATTCCAAGAACGCTGACTGCAGCTGCGTCACACCAAGATGTGACGAGCCGAACCCCAGCAAAATTCAGTGTGGTTTCAACCCCAGCAGATGAAAGCCTGTGCTGACCAGCTGCCCCAGGAGGAGGCTGCCCACAGTACTCAGCCCAGCTTCCTCTTCTCTCAAGATAAATTTCCTCACTTAGGATGGGAAGGATCCAGTGCAAGGCACTGAGTCCCAGCTTGCAGCCTAGAAAGGCAAGGCAGCAAAGCTTGGTGTGGTGTTTCAATGGGTTCAAGTCCCTAAATCTGCGGAAAAGCACTTCCTTTTCATTCATGGTGCTCAGAATACCGACACTGCTGACTTCTCAGTGGTGGCTTTCAAACAAATTCAGAGTGTGAAGATTTCCCTTAGCTTTGCATTTAAGCACATGCTTAAGTCTCATTATTTCAATTTATGCATTTTTAGGCCCCAGCTGGAGGGTCAGAGGGTAAGGGCCTTCATCTCTGCATCAATCAAATGGGGATAAAGTCCTTAGAGAACTGCACTGTGGCGCAACCAGGCAACTGATGTCACACATCCAAGTTACTTTGCAGGCGTGTTTCTCTAGTGTGCCTCCAGTAACACTGTCTTGCAAGAGAAAATGAATTATTCCTCACCTGGTTCACAGCCTTCAGAAACACTACACTTCTCAGACCTGAAAGGGAAAGGCAGACAAGAAAGGTGGTCATGGTGTAAGAAAAGAGAGAGCTTAAAACCCAGTGGTGTGTGGACTAATTCTGGCAGGAGGGAAAAATGCTGCCTAGTATCACAGAGGGCTGCAAGAGCTACAGAGGGGACTCCAGGGTCACTCCACCCACGGTTCCAGCAGTGGCACAGCATCCATGGCTGCAAGGTCTGCGAGTTTCTCTGCAAGTAAGCCCTGCTCTCAAACTCGCCCTAGTCCGGCACCCTTGCTGATGGCAGCCCTGCCTCTAGACACCCATGGCTGGAACTGCAGCAGAGAGCTCCTGAAAACAAGAGAGGTTGTTTTTAAGCCTGAAACTTGGTTGGCTCCATCCCTTTGTGACAGAGAGCAGTGCATAAGGTATTACTACAGCGTGATTACTCATGAGGGTAAAAAAAATAGGGAGAAAGGAAAAATCAATTGATTTGGTAAATATTTATTCTGTTCAAAGCTTTTCTTCACTGAAAACTGGGCACTATCCCAAATTCCCATCGACAGTTAACTTCACATGCTCAGGAATTTACACAAGTTGTTTTGCATCCAAATGAGATTATTTTGCATTCTCAGGATGCATGTGCTTTCTTGTCTCTCTCTTGAACAAGAACCACGGCTCTTTGGCAGTAAGAGACCCAAGGAACCACTCTGGAAAACACACTCCTTCACAGTGTTGGTCCTTCAGGGGGAAGGAAAATCCTTCTGAGCCAGTGCCTGTTGGCTCAGGAGGGATGTTCAAAAGCACTTCTCGCTTGCCTAAATCCACTCAGGGGCATCAGTAGAACAAACCAAAAAACAAGCCAGAAGCGCTCTTGAAATGTTCTTCCTAAATGTGGAAAGGCAAAATGGATCATTGGTCTAGAAGGTACTGTATATACTACCTGGGAGCCTTGGGAAGAGCTTTAAACTCTCCCACGTCAGGTCAAAGTAAACATTTCACCAAGGAAATTTGAGGGGAGGGTTTCCCTGGGGACTGCATTACCTCTCGCAGTGTCTGGCCCTTCTCCTGGAGTATTGGGCACTGCACTTTCCCTGGAGCAGGACTCTGACCTGGGGAGACCATTCCTATGGAAACACTCCTACCAAGGCACAGAGGTTCCTCATTTGCAGAAAGAAAAAAACCAACCTCACACAAACCCTTCTTTGAAGCTGAAGATACCCAGAGAGCTGGAGACAAATGCCAGCCCTGCAGACTGGGCAGCTCAAGAGATCTCTGCCCTCCACAGCTGTGATATTTCAGTACTGGCCATATTGCCAGCTTCACTCATTGCCTGCCCTAACGCTGCAGGTTCTGCTGTCCCCGACATGCTTTAGGGGCTTGCAGCAGCCACATCCAGTGCGACAAACCTGAATCAGCACTGGGGAGAACCAGAGGAGACTCCAACCTGTCACAGGTTCATGTCATCAAAGAATCAAGAAAGGAAAGGAACCCAAGAGATGTCATGGATGGGACAAAGACAAGTTACCTTATTTCCCCATCCTGACCTGCACAGGTTAGCAACCACATGGCACTGTCTGAAGCCCCAGCTGGTGGAGCTGTCAGTGCTGGGCAGTGAGGCTTTGTGCCAGAGAAGCTGAGGAGCATTTTTCACCTCATTGTGTGAAGCAATGAGAAGGTTCCTTGGGAAGAAGGTTCCTTGTCTTACAGCAGTTCATAAGCTATAAACTGCTGCCCTGCCTCTTTTCCTTAAAGTGATTTTAAAGGCTAAATTTTACCTTGCTTTCACTGAATTAAGAATCAAGGAAACTGGGGCTATAAAGAGAAAAACACCTCCTGGATCTCCCAGTCTGGGTTGGAAAGCTGTATGCTATGTGCTATATGCTCCATGGGTGCTGCCAAGCATGTTTTGGACCTGTCTAGCTCGTGGCACGGTTGTAACAGAAACAGGTGCTCTCATAAAAAGCCTCCTGCCCTGCTGGGCTCTAGAACCCCACCTTTATTAAATGCACTGTTAGGATCCCTGTGAGCTTTATAAAAAAGCAACACTTAATTAGCAGGATGCTGTTACGATGTGGGCTGAGGGTGAATCCTTTAGGTCCTGCTGTAACACCACAGATGGTTTCAGCAGATAATCCCAGGCATGGCCCTCATTTCATCAGTTTTACTCAAAATTAATGATTCCAAACTTTCAGCTTGCAAAAGGACATGGCTGCTTGGCCTCCTCCTGTGCTGACTAGCCGTTCCATTGCAGTGGGGTTTTAGGGAGGCAGGAAAGCAACACCAATTTAGCCACTCACCTTCCCATTATGGACTCACAGCATCTCCCTGATGCTGCAACTTACTGAATCGTACTGATGGCACCCTCCTGTACCCACTGGACGTTGCTGATGAACACAGCAGTAACTTGCTGTGCACATTAATCGTCCCAAAATAACTCTCAGAGGGAAGTTACTTTGCAGGGAACTGGGACGGAAGTTCCACTTACCTGCTGTTGGCCTGAGAGGTCCCCACCAGGTCCAGCATGGCCCCACGGTGTGGCTCAGGGGAGATCTCCCGGGGAGGGCTGGAGGGCTCCAGCTTGGTTGGATCTTTGGTAAATTTACTTCCTGTTGCCAAGTGTGCGTGGTGGGTTTTGGGAGAAAAGCAAAACCAGGATTAGCAACTGGAGATGCCAATGTTGCAGCTTGTTTCCCTCCTAGTCTCAGAGCTGAGGTCAGGGTGGGGGAGCAGGTTTTCAAGTGTCACTTGCTTGCAAAGACAAGGATGCCGATTCCATTGGGTTCACATGTTAAAACATTAGCAAGACATTTGCTTAAACCTCTCCATAACTATGTGTGTGCTGGGAAGCCCTGCCAGGATAGACCATCTCCAGAAAGGGCCGGCTGATAGGGTTCCAAAAGGTAGAGACTAAGGTCAGAAAACCCAGGGCCATGGATGACTGTTGTAGGAGCAAGCCCTGAAGTGGGGAGAGTCCTGTCGCAGGGGAAGGGATGTGCTGCACTGGATGCAACCGTGGCAAAACACAGAGTAGCGGAGACACAGACAGCTTTGTCTCACAACTCCCAAGCCCACCAAGCAGCAGGAGAAATCTCTGTCACAGTGACACAGAGAGGGACGGAAGCATCCTGTCACCATGAAAAACTTCCTCTCTCCCTTCCCTGTGCCTCAGCAGCCTGAAAGGAGCTGAAATGAAGTCTCGGCAAAGACCTTGGAGAGGGAAAGAGTAATCTGAAGGCAGAGTAGGAACTAAAATCAGGCAGGGAAGGTGAGTAAAGAGCTGAAGAATGAGGGCTGGGGGAAGAAGGGAGTGAGACTACATTGTGAGGCTGCAGAAACCACAAGGTGTTTTGTTAGACAGCTGTTGCCAAAGGCCCTTTGCTGGTCTCAAAGCACCATCACAATATCCCCGCCCTTCTAAAACATATTCCATCTATGGGAACCTGATGCCACTTTCCTTTTGGTTCCAGCCTGCAAGAAAGGGCAGGGCTCTGGTAATAGGATCAGCAGAAATATAGAACCTTAAAGACACTATTTATCTACTTACAGTCCAAAAGGCTCCACTTAATTTGTACTTTCTATGAACCAAATCTTGTTCTTGCACCAGCAGAGCCTGCCTGAAGCTGCTACCCAGGGGAGTAACAAAAATAGGTTTCCGAGCAGTGGTGGGTATTTTAATTAAAGGGTGAGCGAAACTGTATGGGGAAGCTTTGGGATACTTTGCAAATGGCAACTTAAAATACAGCTCCACTCAGAAAATAATGTCTTTGCAGAAATGGCACCTCCTGACTCAGCAGATGCTGGGTTTTTTGCACAAGCTGATGTGCTGACGCAAACCACAAAAAGCCAGGTTTAATGGGTTTTGCTTCTGGTAGCCCTGCAGGGATCTGTCAGGAAAGTGGGACCTGCCACCCACCTCAGTTCTGCTGGGTTTGCTTCCTCATCTCCGAATATCCACGTGCACCTCCCTACCATGTAATCCCCAAGCTCATAGCACAGTGGTCTCCATCAGCAGATCCAGAGCTGATGTGCAGATGTACATGATGGCTCTCCCAGATACTGAGCAGCCATTACACAAGGAAAATCGAAGCATCCCAAAACATGGTTCAGTGCTCCATCCCTTCGGGATGGGTTAGAGCTTAAAGAAATCCTTTTCTTGAGAAAAAAAAGCCATTAATGACTTTAGACAAAGAAATCCCCCATGTAGGTAGGACCCCCTCCAGGTTCTGCTGGAGGTCCCCTTTGGGTGGTTCCAGCATCAGCATGCTCAGGAAGCCCTCTTAGGGCTGGGGCTGTCGTGGGGCCAGAGTGATAATTTTGCTGGCAGATATCTGGGAAGAAGGCGTCTGGAGAGCTGCCAGTGTGTGCAGTTGGCAGCTCAGGGAAAAAAAAAAAAACAAACCACCACCCCAAAAACATGTCTTTACTTGTGAGCCAAGCCCAGGCAATCCAGGACCTGGGTGTGATAAATTTGGATCCAATGCCATATTCCAGGTGTGTATGAGGGTGATGGGATGAGGGCATTGCTGAAGTGCGGGCTGAGTCTGACAGCATGGGTACCTGTCTCCTTATATCTGCCAAGAAGCACTTATCATGAAATCACGGAATCACAGAATCACAGAATCACAGAATGGTTTGGGTTGAAAGAGACCTTAAAGACCATCTTGTTCCACCCCCTGCCATGGGCAGGGACACCTTCCACTATTCCAGGTTGCTCCAAGCCCTGTTCAACCTGGTCTTAGACACTTCCAGGGATGGGGCAGCCACAGCTTCTCTGGGCAACCTGTGCCAGGGCCTCACCACCCTCACGGCAAAGACTTAGTCTGGCTTCTCCAGCTCAGACAAAAAAGGAGTAAAAACACAGAGCAAAGAAAGTCAAAGGACTCCCTCTCCACCATTTTATCACTGAGAAAATGAACTTCTGTTATTTTTATAAAAAATCAGTTAGCAGCTGGATGATGACAGCACTTACCCATTAAAAAAAAAAAAATAAAAAAAAAAAAATTTACCAGTGAGGAACACAGCAGCGATTTTCTTCCTCTTGAAACCACAGATATATGCCATGTACTGCCTGTACTGTGGCTCAGCCTGGTTCAGGAGCCAGCCCAGCCTCACATACCAGGAATTCTCACTTAACCTTCAAAACTCAATTTTTAAGGGGAGTACAGAAGTGCAGAGCTTGCACTGATCCCAGGCAAAGGAAATCTCAACATGTACTGGTGTAGGACACAGACAAGGCCTCTCCTTACTAAGCATAACTGCCTGTGTCCTGCACTTCTTCTGCTTACAGGTGACATTATTTCAACTCTGCTTCTCCGGATAACCTTTCAATTTTGTGGGCAATAAATCAAAGCATTTGGAGAACGTACCTGTAAAAATTCTTTCATCAAACATCCTAGGAGCAAAGGAAAAAAAAAATTAGAAATAGATGCTGCTAATGACTGAATTGGAGCTTCAATTAATGAATAGCATTAAACCAAGTCAAAATAGTAATTTTATTCATTCTCTAAAAAAAGGGAATGAATTTTTCAGCTAAAAAAAGGCCTTTTAGCCTGTTGTGCAGCCAAGAAACCTTATAGCATATGCTTTTTAACTAAAGCACCTCTAAATCTGCTTATAAGTCATTCTCTTAATTTAATTAACTTATTAAATGAGGCTGCAATAGGCTGGCTTTACCAAAAGAGATAGTGAGACCAAAGTAGCTGTTGCTGGACCTTCACTTTCCAATGCAGACCATTGACCATGATGTCACCTGTCTCCTGAATATTGTATTTTGGTGCTACCCGCAACTTTGCTCATAGGAGCAAAGTATGTCCAGGGCCACATCCCGCAACCTGATCCAGCCTGGTGCAGCCTGAGCAAAGCAGGACAAAGTGGCTCCTCTACCAATTGACATGAGGAAAGCTAATTCCTTTCAGGATGTCTGAATTCCATTGATGTTGGTGATTTTAGCCCCCTTGGGAGTCTTGCACAGGATTTTTCTAAGCTGTAGTTTCACACCTCTAGGAAGGGAACACAAGTGCTGCATAGGCAGGCACTGAATAAATCAATGTATTATAGAGCAGATTTTCTTGACAGAGAAGCAAAGAGAGATTGCACAGCACAGTGATAACTGGGAATACATCCACTCCTCCTACCCCAGCAGAAAGGCAGACAGCTGGATACAGTGCCTGGCCTGTAGGTGATACATTCTTACCACCAGATACAGAGGATGTGCACAAGTTGTCAGTGAAAAACAAGGTGGATGGGAATCTCTGAGAATATGGATGTTCCTCCCCCCACCCAGGGGCATTGCTCCCATCCACCAAATGTCATTGAAGGAGCTGTAACCACCTGAAATGTTTGGGGTGGCATCAGCAAAATTTGGTGCCTAGGAACACTTAAAAGAGGGTGGCAGAGCTTGGGGGTGATCATGGTACAGCCAGCTCTGCCACATCCTTGCAAAAAGAGAGAGAGATGAAAACCAGAGGTTTGTGGGGGGAAAGAGCTTTCAACTGTCTTTTATGAAAGAGGGTGAAATGAGTTTTTTGTGCCAAAACAAACCCTGTGAGCATGGAGGGAGCACAGCTCAAATCCCTGACACCCCTGAGCCACATGCTCCCCTTTGCTTTCCTCGCCACCCACCTTTTGATGACAAAATGGATGTTGTGCCTCTCCTCCAGTATCCGCTTGAGTTTGGGGACACCATAGGTGCAAGGTCTTTTGAAAGGTATTTTGTCCGGGATGCCGATGATCTCCACTGCCTCAGGATCGCAGGCAATCTTCCGGTATGGGACAGGGACCATGTGGTCTAACCCCAAGGCTTCAGCTGAAAGATGAACACATGGTTTTCATTTACACATGTGCTTTGTCTTTTACAGACGTTAAAACAAAGGTGTAAAGGCTTGAACTCAAGCAGAACAAATGCTTTCTGCCCTCTTCTCCGCTTGTCCCAGAAAGTGAGTCCCAGGAGCAGCTCTCCCGTGGGAAATGGGACAAAAAGGAGAGAAAGCAGCAGTAAACACAGCTAAGAGTGTCTTCCAAAACTCCCAAACATGCCCAGTGATGCTCAAACCAGGGGTGAGCTGGCTCCAGTATCATCCCCAAACTCCTTCTGACCCCCCACAGCAGGTTTGTGAGCTCTACGATTCATAAGCTGCACAGCACATGGAATCATAAAATTATTAACGTTGGAAAAACCCTCTATGATTGATTCCAACTGTTAACCCAGCAGCACCATGTTCACCAAACCATGTCCCCAGGTGCCACATCCATATGTTTTTTTGAACATTTCAAGGGATGGTGACTCCATCACTATCCCAGGCAGCCTGTAGCAGTGCCTGACCATCCTTTCAGTGAAGAAGTTTTCCCCAATGTCCAATCTAAACCTTCCCTGGAGCAGCTTGAAGCAATTTCCTCTAATTCTATCTCTTGTCACGTGGGAGAAGAAACTGACCACCACCTGGCTACAACCTCCTTCAGCTAATTGTAGGGAGCAAGAAGGCCCCCTCTGAGCCTCCTTTTCTCCAGGCTGAGCCCCCGCAACTTCCTCAGCTGCTCCTCATCAGACTCATGCTCCAGACTCTTCCTAAGCTCTGTTACCCTTTGGACACATTCCAGCACCACATATATAAATCACACGTTAAAGGACTTGTCTCAAGCCCATATACAGCTCACAGGTGACACAGCAAACATCTACAGCCCATCTGTAACTCATGAATTACACAGCCTGATAAGGATGGCACAATCGAAGAGCCCACCAGCCCCAAGTGATTTCCCAAGCTCCCACCTGCCCAGATGCCCAGGAGCTACACCAAAAGCACTGCCCATGGCAAAGGGAACACCAACAACATCCACAAGCTGTGCAAATGGAGAAAAAAGCAGCTGGAACAACAACCACCTTCCTTTTACCTGCCACATTAATGTAAAAGGGCCACATGCCACCACTCCTGGTGCCCAAGTGCTATGATCCAGCATGCCACATTCCCAGACACGGCTGTTTTACAGCCCAGGTATAAATTTCTTGACAATGGTGTGGGGATCCAAACAGAAATATTGACATAACCTTCAGGAGACACCCAGAAACCGGGAGATGCTGAGCTAAATGTGTTAGGAAGAGCAGGGAGCTCTAGCATATGGCTTCTGCTGCTGTGTTAGGGAACAAAAATGATTGCTATATAATGATATGCAATCCACAAGCACTGCAGATGCATAATGGGATATTAACTCCTACTCACCATATCTGCTGTTAAACAGAATTTGCACGCACTCCCTAAGGGTGTTGATGTCTTCAGTTTCTTTTATAAAACTGTCCCACTTATCTATCAAAACAAAATACAAGAAATAAGAAACTTCCATATGGTTTGTACACAGCAGATGCACTTTTCTCCTGCAAAGTGCTGCAACGCAGGAACAAGACTTTAAAATTCATTTCCCACTTCCTGAGTGAATTTTGCCAGGCTGGCAGATAAGGTCTGGGCTGCTCCAACCCCAGACCCAAGCACTCTCCTTGGCATGTGCAAAGTGGATTTCTAAGAAATGACCCCATAAAATTTCTCAGCCCTGGAATGAAAGACCCTCTTGGACAGAGCCAACTCCACCTGGAATGAACCCTTGAAAGGTACAGCCATTTCACAAGTGGAGCTTTTCCATCTTCTCCTCTTTCCCAACCTTCCCACCCATATTTTTTCTCCTCTTTAAGGCAGGCATGGGTTTTTAGGCTGCATTTCCCTTGGGTGCGGTGAAGGTGGGGAAATGGCAGTCTCCTCCACACTGCTGATCCTCCCAAGCACTGCTGCAGAATCCCACTGGGACTAGTGGATTTCAGTCATTTTGAAATAATGCCAAGTTTTCAGCAGGTATGTGCTGTTTGCAGCTGGGGCAAACAGCCTCTTCCAAAGCCGTGCCTTGGTTCCCTGTGCAGGAAGCAGAGATGGGAATTCCCAGCCAGCTGGCAGTGCTCAAGGACCACTAGAAGCATCTTGGAATGGCAGGGATGGACTGGAGCAGAGATGAAGGTCTTGGCTCCAATGCAAGATGCATCGCCTCCAGCACTGCCAGGTCCCTGCAGAGCGTGGAGAGGGCTGGGAGACTGCTAGGGAGAGGCGTGGTGAGGGGAAACCTTTCCTAAGGCTGCCAGCTGCCTTTAATGCTGGAGCAGGACACAGACCTGTCTTGTCATGGACAATGGAGAAGAGGATGCGCTTAGATGAGTGCACATTCTGGATGAGGGGACCTCCGGAGACTGATGCTTTCTGTCCTGGACAAGAGGGGAGACAAGGAGAAAGGGCTGATGAGAGCCTGACCAGTGCTCCAGGCACCACAACAAGACCCTGGGTGCTGTCCCCTGCCAATGATGCTGACCCAACCCTTCTGTCTCTCCTCCATGCACCCTGGTCTGTGACACCCGGTGCAGTGCTGGCCAGACCGACCCCTGCCACCCCCACTCCAACTGCCCTTCTGGCCTGGTGGTGCAGCACCTGTCATTTTAGGGCAAAAATAGAGGTGTGCCCTGTCACACCTCTATTGCAGGCACCCAGAGAAGGGCTGGGGCAGTACAGCATGGCAAGGGCTCTGCTCGTTGCCATACAGGCCTAGCTCTACACTGGTTTTCATCCAAGGAATGCCAAAACCCCCAGCCTGTCCCCTACCACGGCCAGGGGTGGGCTGTGCACCAGGCCCTCATCTGAGAGCAAACTCCAGGCTATTACCACAGCAGTCGCTGTACTCCTGTGAGGAAGGCACCTTCAGCTCTCCTGCCGGCCGGCCCAGCAGCGTTTCGCCCACTGCAGTCGGCCCAGGCAGCCCCGAGGACACCTCCTGCTTGAGGTCGATGGCGACAGGGGTGGGCAGCGAGACACCGTATAGGAAGTTGGTGACAGCGATGGTGGAGGGGGTATCCTGGGTGGTGGATTTGGCCACAGGGCCGTTGGCACCAGAGTCTCGGATGCCCTTGGAGGCGAGGGAGGAACAAGTTAACTCGATGTTGGGGTTGGGCTCTCGGCTGGGCTCATCTGCTGGCCTGAGGGGAAGGAAGGGAGAAGAGGAGGGAAAAACAGGTTCCTTTGGGCCCATGGCACGGCTAAGCTGCAACAAGCAAGGATGTGGAGGGGGAAGAAGAGCCATGCCCGGGAGGGCGGGACATGCTGCACCACCAGCTGCCAGGCTCCTTGTTGAGGAGGGCAATGAAGACGATTAGAGGGTTAGAGCACCTCTCCTATTTCGAAAGGCTGAGAGACTTGAGATTGTTCAGCCTGGAGAAGAGAAGGCTCTGGGGAGAACTTACTCTGGCCTTCCATTACCCAAAGGTACTGGAGAGCTGGAAAGGGACTTTTGACAAAGGCAGGAAGTTACAGGACAGTGGGGAATGGCGTCAAACTGAAAGAGGGTTGATTTGGATTGGATATTAGGAAGAAAATCTTCCCTGTGAGGGTGGTGAGGCCCTGGCACAGGTTGCCCAGGGAAGCTGTGGCTGCCCCATCCCTGGAAGTGGGCAAGGCCAGGTTTGACAGGGCTTGGAGCAACCTGGTCTAGTGGAAGGTATCCCTGCCCACAGCAGGGGCCTGGAATGAGATGGTCTTTAAAGTTCCTTCCAACCCAAACCATTCTATGGTTCTATTCTATGATCCAGAAATTACATCCATCACTCAAACTCCTGAGCATCTTCAGGCACCTGAATGGGTCTTATCTTCTTTAAGTGGAGCTGATCAGTCTTACAGTAGTTCAAAGCCTTTTTATTAGCTGGGACAAAGCTGCCCAGCTCCATGCCCAGTGCATTTAAGGGGTAAAACCTTTTATGACCACAATCACTTGGCTCCATTGCCTGTGCCAGCCCCCAGCACCCATGGCACATTCAAGGGGGAGCTCAGTTAGCCCAGGGATGAGTTTCAGACTGAAGAAACCAACGTGCTCCACATGAGACAGGGAGCCACAAGCTCACAGACAGCTCAAATTCTGCATGTCCTACTTTTAGCTGTCTTAGCCTGATTTTCCAGAAGCATCAAGCCTTTAGAGGAGGTATTTGGTCATGCTGAGGGGAAACGCACCTAAAACTACTGAACCCCTTGCTTAAGTGTGGCCAAAAGGGGGAGTTTGCTCTGCTGCAGTCCCCCACTTTCCTCCTTGTCTGGCATTAAAGAACCCATTTCAGCCTGGGAAGACACTTGCAGCATTTACCCTGGAAATCCCTCTGGAGACAGAAAAGCACTTAGCTTACCGCAGTGGAAATTTTGGCAGAGACACATAAAAAGATGCAGTTAATGTGCATGTTTATACACACTTTTTATAGAAATGAGTCCAAAATGGACTCAAGCCCCCCAGCATGAACAAGTCTCTGTGCAAGGCTGGGTTTGGCATGGCTGGACCCAGGTTTGTGGGTCTCGAGGAGAAGCTGGGACATGGGAAGGACCCTCCTGCCTGTGCCACACAAAATCATCATCTGCCAGTGTTGCAAAATACACCATCCCAAGGGCTTGCTGCTCTCTTGTTCCTTGGATGTCCCCAAGATTACCTTTTTAGCCTGAAGCGGATGCTGTGGCTGTGCTCTAGAATGGCCATCAGGGATTTCACATCGTATTCCAGGGGCTTCTTAAAGCTGATCCCCTCAGGCAAGCCAGTAACTGCCAGCGAACCTGGCTCTTTCAGGAACCTCTCGTACGGCAAAGGGACCACGCTGCTCTTCCCCATGGCTTCACCTGAGGAGGGGACAGAGTTACACACTGACAAATACCCTGTGCCCCTGACCATGGCTCAGCTGGGCTGGAGGAGTAAATGCAAAAGCAAGAAATACCAACAGAACCATTAGGAGAAAAAAACCATTCCTACCTTTGCACTTAGCATGCAAGGCACTCCAATTCCTTTCTAAAAGCACTAATTAATAAAAAGCTCATAAAAGCCAATAAGCAGATGTCTCATCATTCAGGTTGCACAGTAAAATCCTCAGTTGGGGTAACTTGGCACAAGCCCACCCCTAGGAGTGCCCAGCCATATGCCAGTGAGGTACATGGCCATCAGCAAGGTGGGAGGGAGCCAAGGGCTGACAAAGAAGGCAGAAGAGCTCACGATGATTTTTATCTCATGTTTACTGAGATATTCTGGGAACCTTATTTCAAGTCAGTTTTTTTATTTTACCTCCTGGAAGAACAGAAAGCAGTTTGATTGCTGTTGCTGTCAAGCAGCCTTGATTCACTTCGATGGACAAGGAAAAAAACCAAAACCAGTAATCTCCCTCCATCCCACTATTCACAGACAGCTTGAACATTGATACATTTGACTGCACAATCACCTCCAGCAGCCCAGAACTCTCACCTGCTCCCCTCAACACTGGCCACATAGCCCCACCATGTGCCTCTGGCTCCATTTCATTTCTGACACCAAAATCTCCCCAAGGAGTCAGGTACAAACTGCTTTCCCTTCCCTGGCAGCAGCAGACAAGCAGCAAGCATTGCAATGATATAGGGATTTTCTAAACCAGATAAAGAGCCTGTGTGCCAAAACCGGGGCTGCCCTACTATGCTCTGCAGGCAAAGCACCACCAGAAAAACAGCCTGCTCTGAAGGATTTCACGGAATAGCCAAAACTCTCAAACCACTCTCTGGGGAAAAATTACTTCGGAAACCAACCCAAGCCACTATGATCAATAAACATGGTGCTGAAAGCATGAAGCACAAGAAACAGCCATGCAGGAATGCAACCTGTCTGGCAAAGCAATGTCCACATGCAGAACATCTGGCGACATGAAACAGTGTCTGCACCTTCATCTCTAGGCTGAGGGGCAGACAGAGAAGATTATGGGACCTTTAAGTTGTTGTGGGACTTTATACTGTGGATTTTCTTTTAAACCTTTTCTTTGTTCTCTCTTCTTAAAAAAAACCCAAAAAAACCACAAGACCAAAAGATCTTACAGAAACACTGTAAATCTTGTGACACTGCCAGGAAGTCCTTATTAAAAGTGATTTCTTTAACATGTCCTTTGAAGGAATGCGTTATAACTAACGATGTGTGACTTGCACAAACCATTTAGGCTTCTTATAGGGAGAATTGATAATATTTTAATTAAGCCAATAACCGAAGTTTTAAAATAAGCCTTTGAACCATGACACCATGAGTTTACTTTCTGCAAGCTGACAGTTTCCCTGCCCCAATGCACTGGCTCTAGCAGCTCTCCACCTCCCTTCATCACCTCTCTCCATGATTGGGAGAAGCTCCCAATGTCCACAGCGGCTCCTTATCAACCCAATGCTCAAGAACTTCCCAAACATATTTTTATGGGGACCATGTTATTATCAAGGTGACCTTCAGAAGCCTTGTGCTGCTGTGCAGAGACTCATGGTTTGGCTAAAGACACAATAATCATCATTAATGCCTGTTTAATAGAAGCCACTGGTAATCAGTCATCCTGTTGATTACCTGGCTCTGGAGGGAATCTTTTTCACTGAACATTTTTTAAGATTTTTTGTTTCCAATCCTTATTGATGAAAGGATAAAAAAAAATCCCGAAGAATCATAATTGTTAAATCCTCACAGTCCTCTCCATGCTAGAAACCGAATCACCCTGGGGCATCTGCTATCTCCTGTGGTATTTCTCCCCACTCAAGCAGGAGAGGCTCTTCCCAGTGGGAATGAAGGGAGGGGAGCAAGCAGCTTCATCAGGTTCTGCCACAGAGCGGTATTTCTCCCCACTCAAGCAGGAGAGGCTCTTCCCAGTGGGAATGAAGGGAGGGGAGCAAGCAGCTTCATCAGGTTCTGCCACAGAGCGGTATTTCTCCCCACTCAAGCAGGAGAGGCTCTTCCCAGTGGGAATGAAGGGAGGGGAGCAAGCAGCTTCATCAGGTTCCGTCACAGAGCGGCTCAAGGACGGAAACAGCTGATATTACTGAAGCAGCAGCAAAGGCAGAATTATACCCAGTGCAAAAGCCCCACTGTCCCAGGGATGCGCAACCTTCTTCTGCTATGGCAATGCTGGCTGGCAACGCCGGGTTGAGGACGTGGCCAATGTGTCCCCAGGCACCTCCATACACCTTGAAATGGTAAAGAGCATTGCTAATCATCCCAATGGATGGGCTGCCTGGTTCATAAACTCCATGCAGATGCACCCTGATCAAGCTTTTCTAATGCAATTACATATTTATTGTATGTCAGATTTTAATAATTCACATATTCCCAAGGGGACAGCAAAGTTTGGCACTGTCCCAGCAGCAGGACAATGAGACCTACAGCTTGGAGAGGGAATTCATCAGCACAGAAACACCCTCTCCATTCTGTTCCCTTGGTTCTTCTGCATCATCCCTTCCTTCATTCTTGGGCCCAGCCTTTGGATGGCAGCAATAGGCTCTGATTGCCCCTATTAATGGGAATATTGCCACCAAGTGCTTTAAGTGCCTTCAGCAAATTTCAGTGACTGTCTGTCCCAGGGGAGAAGGGATGCCATCTCCTTTTTCTGTCTGTGAAGCCTGTGGAAGATGCTAGCAATAGCCAGCAGCAGCAACTCCTGCATGTGAGCCCAGCACAGTTGGTGGTAGCTCCTGTTATCCCCCTTCTGTTGTGTGGGAATGCCTATTCCCAAATCACATACACAAACAGGGGCAAAACCTGCGCTTTGCACTCAGGGAGACCTGCATAGCCCCAGCAGGGCTCTACCAGGTACTGAATCTCAGATGGTGATGGGGAGCTGCAGCCAGAAAAGCCAAACACCCAGTTCATTCATCCAGCATAGGGATTTTTTTGGCTCAGTTTGGGGCACTGGAAAACTAAGAAGCAGTGGCCAAACCCCATCTCAATGCAGCACTAACTCTGTGCAGGAGCACATTCCACCATGCTGCCCCTGCCAGGCACCTACTCCCATGCCGAGGAACCGGGCTGGTGATGAAAGCTGCATCTGGCAGCAATGCCAGGCAGCTCAGTGAGCCCCAGGGACATTCCATATCCCCAAAGGGAAGCATGAAGGTTCTTACTATAAAGCACATCAAACACTTCCTCTACCATCTTCCTGAGGAGGTACACATCTGATCCCTGGTCCGGGGAGACCCTTAGCACCCTTTGCCCACACTCCTTTGCCTTCTTCTGCACCTCCGTATCCTGCTCCTTCCTCTGCTGGATTCCTGCGGGGGGAGAGGAGAAAACAGGAGTCACTGCGATGAGAAGGGGTGAAGCCTCTGGCTGACCAGGCAAGTGCCCCAGGTCTCCCACCCACCTCAGGCCCCAGCTTGGATGAGACCACACTGGGTTGATCCCAGCAGCCCCCAACATGCAGGGAAAGGTACTGGCAATGGGCAGTGGTGCCAGCAGCGGGGTCACTCATCCTGTGCCTGCCCCCTTTTCCCTGGCTTTTCCCACTAAGCCAGACTGAAACAGTTATGACTAATTGGGCAGTCCATTTCTAGTCTCTGGTTTCAATCTGCTTAGCCTTCAATCTCTCAGGAAAAGAAAATCCGCCTTTCTTGGAGGCTTTTTTACCCTTCAGTATCACGCAGCTTAGTAATACCAGTTATTTCCTGCTAATTTCCCCCATTAAACCTCAAATAAAGCATATCTTCAGCATTGACTTCTTTGTATCTCTAAATGCACGGAAAATTAAACACTACAAATGCATTAGTGCTGTTTTATCCAGAGTGATTCGCAAGGGATTTTCAGTGGCAAAGGACTAATTCCTTCATCATCCTCAATAGACTCCTACTCGCAATTGGCCCTGGATGCTGCCTGGGTGCTCAAGAAGGAGCTTATGGATGCTTCTGTGGAAAAAGTCAATGGCTGGGACATCACACAGAAGGGGTCAAGAGCAACATGGGATGCACACTAGACATAAGAAAGTAAACAGTCACCATGCCACCCCTGTAAAGCTCCACATGCCTCCTACAGCATGGCAAAACAGGCCCTGGAAAACTTTTTTAGGTTGTTTTACCAAGGTTGTGAAATGCATCTGCATCTGCATCCTCTAAGTACTGCTTCTCCCTCCTCCACTGACATTAATTCTGATCACTGTCAATTCCCCCCATGCATCAAGAAAGGCTGAACCACAGGTTCAGATAAAGGAGGGTGTTCAAGCGAGGTCTGCGTCCCAGAGAGACAAGAGGCTTCTCACATCTCCAAGTGATGTCTGCTTTAGATTGATTCAGATCTTTCTAAGAGGGCAGCAAGAAATCAGAGGCACTTCCAGAGATACTTTCTACTGTGTGCCAGTTGTAAGAGCTTCATGGAATGGAGTTGAGCCTGGGCATGTATAATTCGAGACAGAGTTTCACCCTGTCTGCGGCATCAGCCACTTTACTCAAACCCCATGCTCAAGATTTCTGTTTTCAACCAGACATGACTATTTTTTTTTGACAGAGGTATAAATGAAACCAAAGAGAGGGAAATCAGGATCTAGTGCCAGGTGCTTTGCCCCAGCACAGTGGTAGGTCATGAACGAGGATATATCACAGAATAAAAGAACAGTCTGGGTTGAAAAAGACCTTAAAGATTATCTCATTCCACCCCCATGCCATGGGCAGGGACACCTTCCGCTACCCCAGGTTGCTCCAAGTCCTGTTCAACCTTGTCTTGAACACTTCCAGGGATGGGGCAGCCACAGCTTCTCTAGGCAACCTATCCCAGTAGCTCACAATGCTCAAAAGAAGAATTCCCTCCTCACATCTAATCTAAATCTCTCCTTTCTTAGTTTAAAACCATTCTGCCTTGTTCTATCACTATCTGCCTGCGCAAAAAGTCACTCTCCCTCTTTTTTATAAGCCCCCTTTAGGTACTGGAAGGGGCTCTCAGGATTCTCCAGACCCTCCTCTTCTCCAGACTGAACAACCTCTCTCAGCCTGAGGAAACACAAGGGAGTTCACCTCCTTCGGCCATCCCACTGCCATCCACATCTTGTGGGTGGTGAGAAGGGAAGGCAGAGTTGCCCATGAAAGTAGGAAACATCCCCCAAATGCCTCCTGTCCTGCAGAATGCAGTGGAGGATAACTAATGGTGTCTCTTGTGAGAGGACGGAATAGTGGAGTTGGCCAGCGCAGGGCAGCAGGATGAGGGGCTGGGCAGAGCCATGGCAGAGAGCTGCTCCTGTAGAACCATGCAGTGAACAACCCAAGCAGACAGTGACCTGGGCAGCTTCACAGCACTGGTGCTGCCACCAGAGCAAACCCTTCCTGAACAACCTCTCCAACGTGGTTTCTGTCAACACCATGTGTTTCTCTCCACTGACATCCCACCATGAGCAGCATGTAGAACAGATCTGGGTCTAGCGTCCTCAGCACCACCAAAACCAGATCCCATTCCAGCTTCTGCATTGAGTGAGGAAAACAGCAACTACCTTTCCTGGGAAAAAGCTACTGCTGGGAATGATGCTGTCCAAGAAACATGGTCTCCATGCACAGAACGGCTCCCACTCTCCCTTCAGCTCCCAGACTGTTTTTTGGAAACTGGCAGAAGCACAGAGCTGGGACAGAAGGTTTGCAACACACAGGTAACCCTCGGATACTTGATGAATCTGATCTGAGACCAAGGGAACACAGCTTCTGCTCAAGGTATCTTGTCATCACTGTTCATCCCTCAAAAATATAAGCAACTCCACAACGAACACTTCCAGCTACCAAATCCATTCCTGTTTTTCCAAAACCAGGAAAAAAAGCCTTGGACCAAGAAAGCCCTTCTGCTCTAGGGTGGATCACTAGGACAAACTATTTCTGCTAAGTCCTCGAAAAATACTCCAGCACTCTGGCAGCACTGCCAGAGGCTAACAGCACCCGGCCAGCAGAGCAGCCATCGAGCCCTGAGCAACCTCAGGGATGCTTTAGAAGAGAAGAGCCAGGGCACACAGTGCCTTCCCTGGCAGAGGAGAGGCTCTGGCCACAGTTTCCTCTCACTTTCTCCATCACTTCAAACACCACTCAGCCCCATGGACCGACAGACAGCACTGTGGTGCCCCCAAACCACAACCTCTCCATGGCACAGTGGGAGTCACAGCTGGCACAACTGGAGCACCAACCTTGGCATGGAAGATGGTGCCGGTGTGGATACTCACTGCAAAACTTCTGGAAGTCAGCCTGCAGCTCCTTGCGTGCGCTGAGGAAGACCCGTCCCTTTTCAGTGCCCACCACGAAGGCACTCTCCTCATGGATGGCGATGCAGGCCACCTCTGCATTCAGCTTGGAGAGTGCCAAGCACTGTTGAAGGCATCAGGTCAGCATAGCACAGGTTGGGGGAGCATCCCTGCTTCCCACCCCTTGCCATTTCCCAGTCGGATTTTTTTCTTCCCATCAAAAGATTCTTCCATCAAAAGCAGTGTTCTGGCTTTTGTCAGAATTTCATGGGTTTATGACATCCCCTAAAAATTTCGGTGACTTTACAGCTCTACAAAAATATCCAGCTGGAAAACAAGAACTACTTACCCATCATTTTATTTCACTTTTTCCTGTCCTAAAAAGAAACATTTTATTGCATTTCTTTAAAAGAAAACATTCCTGTAAAAAAAACCCAACGAGAAAACCACACCACAACTGATAACAATTTGTATTTTTCCACCAGCTCTAATGGAATAAGAAACACAGGAATCTTATTTCAGCTGCAGAACACTATTATGGTCAAAGTCCAGATTAGTTGAACGATTCTTCTTGTACAGTTATGCAAAACAATAGCGATGAAAAAAACTTCCTCCATTAATCCATTTTATGTAATATGCCCTTCCTGCTCTACATAATACACATGTATATGCATTTTTATTAGTATTTTTTATATTACAAGAGTTACTCAGTGTCAGCAGCCTGAGTCATATTCCTATAGCTACAGCACTGATGCTAGGAAGATGTTATCCCCAGGTCATGATTTAAATGGGTAAAAAAGGGGGGATTTTCCCAGCATCAGCCCTGGTTAGACACATCAACAACCCCATGGAGGAGTCAGAGCATGCTGGCAGCCAAGGAGGGAACAGGACAGCAGAAGGGATTATATGGACCAACCACCCTGAACTACTTTCAGCTCCCTGCACACACGTACAATGAGCTTCACTTGTGTGGGCTTAAACCAGCTTCTATACTAGGTCATTTTACCTCCTGTTCACCTTCTTCAAGGAGGCATTGAATCAAATCCCACAAAACTGGTATTTTTAAAAAACCTCCTTTCAAAACCCAGTCGCAAAGAAAAGCATTTTGCTCAAAAAGTCCAACACTCAAAAAATAAACACAAAAACTAAGGTATGTGAGTTTTGGAGGCAGAACAAATCCAAACACTAAGCCTGCTTGGTGACATGCATATGGCCCTGTAGTTTATTTACCAGGCACACAGGCAGCTAAGTTTCAGTGAGCACTAAGCCTGCCATTGGTGAAGCGCTGGGATAAATGCTGAATTTCAGGAGCAGCCTGGTCCCTGGCCCTAGTACAAGCACCTAACAAGGACTGCATAATAATGTATATTCGTTAAGAAGTCAAACTATGGTAACATAATTTCCTGTACAGGATGGCATATATATAAATCACCAAAGCTGCTTGGGGTGTGTAGGCTCCAGGGAACCTGCTCCTTAGTGGGGTGGTGATGTCAAAGAGGAGAAAATTGGTGATAATGAAAAAACCTCTACCCACATAGAAAGGAAAATACATCCTAGATAAATGCATTACATATGACTTGACTTTAAAAAGAGAGAGCTATTTAGCACATCTCATTGCATTAGACATTTGTTACTACACATCCGCTTTCCCTTCTTGATCACATTCACAGTTAAAAATAAGATTAGCTCTGGTCCATGAGACTTAATCCAGACAGTTATCTTGTTTATGTAAGCAGGGTTGAATTAAGCAAGGCTTCCACTGGGAATTCTACGTCAAAAGATATGAAAGTTATTTTCTTTGTTCTCAGAGATAAAAAGCCATTGTTCTGCTGTTGTGTAAACGCTCACGGTAACATTGGTAAAACAGCAAGAAAAAAAAGCCAACCACCCTACAGCCAGTTGATACCAACATAAATATTAATGGAAAAACAATACACATCTGAGATTAACTTGTGCTGACTTTATGATCCTCATAGCTGTCAGGGCAGGAAAGGGTTTTTTATTTCCCAGCTCAAGCAGCTCCCTGGGCTTTCCAGCAGCAGAGGGGAGCGGCATGAGTTCACCAGGTATCCTGTGCCAGCTCTGCACCCAGACAGCCTTGCTAAATGGAGGCCAAAGACAGGAGGGGGATGGGGACAGGGGTGCCACTGGCCTCTTACCATGGAGTCTAAGGCAGACACTAGGCTGGTGATGATTTCGTCTCTCTGGGGAAAAACCATATTCCATTGGTCAGCTCTGGAGGTGGCGAGAGTCACATCTAAGGGCTTCCCTGCCAAGGCCATATTCACCTGAAAATAGAAAAAAACCAAAAGAGCTGTGTACCACTGTTACTAACGGAGAGCTGGAGCTGAGCATCACCACAGTCGTCCCACTACCATCATGTGCTTTGGGAGCAATGCTGGCATAGATACACAGAGGAAACTGAGGCATGCAGAGAGGCCAGAGCAGCCTGAACCCCACAGTCCCCATGAGTCCTCTGCTAAAGGCAGATAATTGCAGATGCTGTTGAGCTGTAATCAAATCCTGGAGTCGATGCTGTGTGTACCAGCCGTGGCTAGATCATCTCTGCCTTTTGATCTTAGACATCTCACCCTCAAAGAGATGTAACAACTGCACAGGATGCACTGGACTAGCTGCATGGTGGGACACCCCAGATGTCCAGCCTTTGGCCATGCAAGCCAGAGGATGTGGCACTGAAGAGGACACGGAGCACTCCTGTGCCCAAGCTCTGATGGCAGCCATGAGCAGGGGGTGATGGCTCTGTCCCCATGAAGACATTGTGCTGACCATTCTTGTGCCTCCTGCTCTAAACCCTGGGCAAGAGGAGAGCCTGGCACCTGAAATAGGTCCAAGCCACAGGGTGCTCTGCTTTCACCCCAAGGGAGAGATGCAGCTCATGGCAAGCGATTCCCTTATCAAATCACCCCACTCTGCAGTTCTTGGTGTCAGGGAGAACAGGACGAGGTGGCATGCAGGGACCACACATCTGAAAAGACACTCAGCCCTAGAATCTCCATCCCTCACAGCCAAATGGCGAAAAATGCTGGGACCCAGCTACAAGTGCAGCAACAGCACCAGGTTTCTGCGCCTCAGGGTTCACGTATCATCACGACTCACAGTAGTGCCAATGCTGCAGGAAAACTGAGGCAAGGTCTCACCCTGCTTAAAACACCCTGTTCCCAGGCTGGGACACCCACACTTGAGTCAGCATCACCCCCAGTACCCAACACGTCCCTCCCAGCTATCGTCCCCAGTGTCACACACACCAGCTTTAATCCTGCTAATAAAGGGCGGCAAGTCAGCTCAGGAGCCACTTGAACCAGATCATAAATCATGTGTTTGCAAATGGATGAAAGAGGCTAGAGAATCACAAGGCTGGACAGGCAGAAGGTGGAGAATATGAATGAAGCTGCCTGCACATAATTTAATTTGCCACTCAGTCGATAACCACAGCTGCCTGGCCTCACTGAAAACATGGGTTAGAGGCAACAGCAAACCCCCAAATTCACCTTCCTGCCCTAGTTTGCACCTGTATCCAAGCAGAAGGAATTTGAATGCAAAGAAGGGCTGTGGTGCCCCATGAAATTGAGGAAATGGTAGATTTTGGCCCAAAATAACAAGGTCCCCAGGCTGGCATCTCTGCAGGTACCTGAGCATGCACATGTTATGAAAGAATCACAGAATAGTTTGGGTTGGAAGGGACCTTAAATGTCATCTCGTTCCAATCCCCTGCCATGGGCAGGGACACCTATCCCAGGTTGCTCCAAGCCCCGTCCAACCTGGCCCTGAGCACTTTCTTGATGGGGCAACCACAGCTTCTCTGGGCAAATTTTTATGAGGGTCTGCAACAAGCTAATGAAGAGAGGAGACAAATCCCATTAAACAATGATGACTAAATTTCAGGAATTGCTCTGGATGAGCCCTCCATGTTTTTCTCCCATGTTGCCAGCTGTTGAAAGCAGCTAAGCAGCACTGGGGCTTCACTGGCATCTGCAGACGGCAGAGCCGGAACCTCAGCCACACTAAGAGTTGCCCAGGAAAATCCTTTTCCACCCATCTGACACATTCTAACAAAGCTGATCGACATCTTCTCCAGGATGATTTTTGGGGGAAAGAACCTGGCCTAACTAGGCATCAGCTTGGAAAATAAAGCAGGAAACTGAACATACAGTCCTGCAGCCAGGCACAGACCCCAGGTGTCCCCATGCTGGGGACAGGTCTCTGCCAAGCACCTCCAGCTTTACCATCACAAGAAGCTGCAGTAACACCAGGAGGCAATCTGCCTTGCTCCATCACTGCAGCATGCACGGATGGATAGACAGACAGACAACTGCCCATTTCATCTGCAAGCTCCCAAGCAGCTTCCTGAGCACAGCTCTGCAGGACTAGGGAACTTGAGATTCCATATTTTCATGGATGCTGTGTTAATAAGAGGTGCCTTGTTGCAATTGGCAGGGAACAGCGAGATGCTGGTGGTGTCAATGCTGGGTGCTAAGCTGAGCTGGGGACCAGCCATTGCCTTGCTCCAGGGAGCATCACTCCCTTCTTAACTCCCCCAAGCACTTGCTTAGAAAACAGCCTCACTTTGATGCCCGTATATGTTTCTGAGTACCCAATTTATTATTAAATACAACTGCTACGACATGGACATTCTGTTGCCTTCTGGCAGCATTTTGGAGAACCAATCCCTGCCTTAGTGGGGCTGGTTGCATCCCCTTGGAGAGCTCTAGCTGCACCAACCTGTTCAGCCACGGCCTCCCACAGGAATCAGCAATTCCAGGGAAGAGATGCTCCTCTCTTGGCTGCAAAAAGCAAAGCCACAAGCTGGATCTGGCTGCAGAGGAGGAACCAATGGGAAAGACAGCGATAACATCAATGGGAAATGGGGCAGGGTCCCCACATCCCCTTCTGATCCTGGAGGAGATCGGGACAAACATAATCCTTTTCCCCTGGCTGATTGTTTAATAAGTAAAAGCAAGAATCACTCAGCAAGAAAAAAACCCAAAAACATAACAAAATATGACCCAAGTAACACAATGGGATTTTAAGGGATGGGGGGGACAATATTCCAGCAAAGCTTTTAATCATTTGTGGTCACAAAGAGCAGTGACAGTGGATTTAGAAAAGGGTGGAATAAAAGGGAGGAAAAAACTTCACTAGCAAGTGTTAGGCTTATTTAAATCAAATTAAGACATAGGGCTTGAAGTTGTTTGTCTAATTAAAGGGAAAGTACTTTTTAGGAAAACTAGAGTAAACCATTCTCACAGCAGTTCAGGCTGGCGACAGGGAGCAAGGTGGGTAGGATGGCTGCAGAGCAGTCTGCCTCACTTCCTTGGGCTCCATGCAACTGTCCCACTGAAATCCCTCCCCAAGACACCACCTTCCGCAGGGGTCCTGCTTCAGGTACAGCCCCATCGCACCTCTGCACACTGCGTCTCAACCCCAGGAGCAAAGGTTGGCTCAGGGACCATCACACCACTGTCAAAGGGCCAAAGCAAACATCTGCATATTGGTTTTGCATTTTTTAGTTGTTTGGGGTTTTTTTTTTAAGTTATCAAATTTTATTATTTTGTAATTATTTCTCGTCCACAAAGCAATCTCAGGGGAACGGGGTGCTGTGCAACAGCCAGCACAGGATGTCATCTCCTGCTTGGCTCTTATGACATCTCCCTTGATAATCCTGGGAAAGATCAGAAACTTGGCCCCGGGGGAGTTTCGCTCATGAATCACCTGTGCTGCAGCAAAGCAAAAACCAGGCATGTTGGGAAGCTCAAGAACCCTGTGGAATGAGCCGGGGGCCCCCCCAGCCCTGCACCCACAGGAGGCACATCCCCTCACCAGTCCCTCTAACACTTCCATGGAGCATCATCTCACCAAGATAAATATCCTCTGGCCGTGCAACCCACATCACCATTTCCAAACCCTATGGAGCTAACAAAACAGTAAAAAAAAGCCCCCACCAGTAAGCCAATGACAACCCTCCAAAGGAAATTTCCAGCCAGAAAGCTGTTATTATACCCCTCAAATTATAAACAGGTTCCATTAGGAGAAGTAGAGGGAGTTTATGTGATCCAGCAACTCACACAGCATGCCCCTAGCCCATGCAAAGACTGAATTTGCAGGGTGCTCCTGGTGGTTAATAATGGCAGAGTTTTCATCCCCCTTCTTCTTCCTTATCTTTCCAAGTCTTACCATGATTTTCAACCCCATGTCACAGCCAAAAGCAACATCATCTTATTTATTAAGCTGAGCTGGTGTTTCCACATTGCCATGGTCCTTGAAACAGACCCTCCACTGCCATCTTCCCCTTGCCCCTCACCTTGCTGTGTGTGAAAGCCTCATATAGCGTAAATCCCCAAAATCTCATTCCTCAAGGGAAGCTGAACATTTGTCCAGGACTTGCAAATCTGGACTGAATTACTGGCTCTCCCCATACTTTCACTCCTCTGGGCTAGCCTTGCCAGCAAAAAAAAGGCAAGGCAATGACCCCTTTTTTGGGAATTACCCAGGGCCAAATCCAGTGCATAGTGGGAGACGGGAACAACTAAATGCCCAGGAGGGATGGAGTACATCCCACAATTGTTGCTTGTTACACTGACTTCTACCAATACTGGAGTTTTTGCTACCAATACTGAATCACAGAATCATGGAATGGTTTGGTTTGTAACAGACTTCGAAAATCCATCACATTCCAATCCCCTGCCATGGGCAGAGACACTTTCTGCTAGACCAGGTGCTAAAAGCCCCGTCCAAACTGGCCTAGAACATATTGGGTCTACACTAATTAATTTGTGTTTTCCTGTTGGTCTACTCTGTCTTACAAATATAACCCTGTTTATTCCCACCATGCAAAGCATCTCTTGTACTGAGGACCTGGGAAGGACATCAGACCTCAAAACCATCTTGGGGCAAAGCATTCTCAGTCTGGTGCCCCGACCCAAACCCATTGGTGGATGTCATGGCTGCATATTCCAGCTCAGCCCTTAAGGTACCAACTACACCCAAGGGTGACAAGTCGAAGACCCAGCACCCAGCAAGGGAGAAGCAAAAACCTAGAGAATATCACAGAGAGCCCTAAAGAGACACTGCCACTGCTGCCTGCTTGCCCTATGGAGATCCTAATATCACCATGAAAATCCTCCTATGCCTGTTCACCTGGAATATTTATAAAGCCTCCGATGGTGTGGACCAGTTCTCCGTTCAGGGAGCTAAACAGGAATCAAAATTAATGACAGTTTTGACTATTCAGCACACTGGGGGTTTAAAAAAAGATAAAAAAAAAAAGAGGAAAGAGAAAAATTGACCATTGCACTGGTCCTGACCGCAGTTCCTCACAAGAGTGGCAGGAAATTATCCACTTATTCATTTTTCCAGGAAAATTCTACCTGCTGCCTCAGTGGTTCAGATGAGGTGGTGGGAGGCCCAAATGAACCAACCCCAGTTCCAACAAAATAAAAAGAAAAAAAAATAATATATATATATCTCAATCTCAATGAAATATAGATTTTTATACATATATATATTTTAGAGGTAGGTCTTCAGATGGATTACAGGCCCTTTACCCTCCTGGGTAGTGGAGGGGCAGCCTGGGGGTATATTACAGCAGAGGAAAGCACAGCTGGGGGTGGGAGACTTTTGAAGGTACTTGGGTTTCCTGGCCACCCAAAATGTTTGATGAGCCATAGGATGTTGGGATCATATTCAGCCATCTCCATCCTACCAGGACCAAGGGAGCAGGACCAGTGCTCTCAAGCCCATCTGCTGGGAGGACACTACCAGCCCATGTACACAATGATGAGATGACAGTGATTTTATTTGTAATCACCTGTTACTCCATGAGGAAACATTTAAAGGAATTTTTAAAGCTTACACTGGCTCTGGAAGATACTTAAGCAATTAGCCCTGGCTGTCATTAAACGTTTTAAAATCAATCAGGAGTCATCCTAATTGGAGACAGAGTGAGAAATAATGTCCTTTGCTAGTACCAGGACACTGTCCCCGCCCCAGCTGAGGGGCCAATCCCCGTGTCCCATCCAGGGACATTGCTTTGGGGCAGGATTCACACTAAGGGTTATCTCACCAACGAGGAAGGGGCAGTGACTCAGAGGGTATTTCCCTGTTCCAGTCCATCCCAGGGATTTTGGAGGTCTCTTTTTTGCAGGTAGTTGTGATCAGCCAGGTGCCTGGTGAGCTGAAGCCATTTGAGCAAAAAGCCCTGGAAACCACATCAGCCACAGCAAGGGCAAAAGCTAGGGTAGGGACCAGGTTTGAATTTCCATTTGTGTTTTTTTCTAATTGCTTAAGCAAACACCGGTATCAGTGGAGCAGATGTGACCAAAGCCATCTTGGATGCAGGAACACTGTGACACGGTCCCATGCTTGCCAAATAGCTGTTCTTGGGGTTTTTGCTGCAGTGGTGGAGATTTCTGCTCCACATGGGCAATTTGCTTTAACCCACCTGTCCTCTCCAGGTAAACCCTAATCCCTTACACCTAATTCAGTGCCAGCCTTCAGCCTCTGTGGCCACATCATCTCCATCTCAAGCCATGCAAATCATGCCCATGCCGGGATGGTTTACTGCATCCCTAACAGGTGGTTGGTGAGCTGCACCATTAGCACCAATCTCAGTGGTGCAGCAGATAGAACTGTGGTCCAGGTCATTCACAAAATGCTCAGAAATATCCTCAACTGTCTAAACACTCCAAAAAGCCCTAATCCATACCCTGTGTATGGGTGCCCCAGTAGCACAGCCCTCCTGGGACAAGCAAGGAGCTCTGGGTTTTGAGAGACCCCAGGTGCCATGCTGCTGATATCCCAGGTGTGAGAAGCATCTGCTGAGGCACATCTGATCCCCTAAACATGAGAGCCAGTGCACCCCCAGTCCCAAACCTGGTCCAACTGCTGCCCCATAACTGCTGCCACATCTCTCCACACATCCAAAGATTCCCTTCTATTTTGCTACTTTTCACAGAATCACAGAATGAACTAGGTTGGAAAAGACCTTTGAGATCACCAACACATGACCTAACACCTCCTCATCAACTAAACCATAGCACTGAGTGCCATGTCCAGGCTTTTTTTAAACATGTCCAGAGATGGTGACTCCACCACCTCCCTGGGCAGACAATTCCAGTGCCCAATCACTCTTTCTGTGAAGAATTTTTTCCTGATGTCTAACCTAAACTTCCCCTGGTGCAGCTTAAGACTGTGTCCTCTCGTTCTCTCAGTGGTCGCCTGGGAGAAGAGACCAAGCCTCACCTGGCTCCGACGACCTTTCAGGTAGAGTGATAAGGTCACCTCTGAGTCTCCTTTTCTCCAGGCTAAACAACCCCAGCTCCCTCAATCGTTCCTCATAGGGCTTGTGTTCCAAACCCCTCACCAGCCTTATTGCCCTCCTCTGGATGCATTCAAGCGTCTCCACGTCCTTCCTGAACTGAGGGGCCCAGAACTGGACACAGTACTCAAGGTGCAGCCTCACCAGTGCCAAGTACAGAGGAAGAATGACTTCCCTGGTCCTGCTGGCCACACTGCTTTTGGTACAGGCCAGGATGCCGTTGGCCTTCTTGGCCACCTGGGCACACTGCTGGCTCATGTTCAGTCGGCTGTCGAACACTACCCCCAGGTCCCTTTCTGCCTGGCACTCTGCCCCCAGCCTGTAGTGCTGCAGGGAGTTGTTGTGGCCAAAATGCAGGACTAGGCACTTGGACTTGTTGAACTTCATGTTGTTGGACTCGGCCCGTCTATCCAGCCTGTCCAAGTCCCTTTGCAGAGCCCTCCTATCCTCCAACAGACTGACACATGCTCCCAGCTTGGTGTCATCTGCAAATTTACTGATGGTGGACTCAATCCCCTCATCCAGATCATCAGTGAAGATATTAAACAGGACTGCCCCCAGCACTGATTCCTGAAGGACATCACTAGTGACTGGCCACCAGCTGGATGTAGCACTGTTCACCACCACTCTCTCAGCCTGGCCATCCAGCCAATTCTTAACCCAGTGAAGAGTACACCTGTTCAAGCCATGGGCTACCAGCTTTTCCAGGATTGAAAGGTATCAAGCTGATCTCAGCTTTTCAAGGTGATACACTTTTCCAAAGACTGAAAGCAGCAGAGCTGGTGGGCAAACAGCCTCTGGTGCAATCTGGGCCACAGTGCTACCAGCACAGTGAGGATGCAGGCACTACTTGTGCCTGCATCCCCACTGCGCCGGTAGCTCTTACCTCGCTGCCTCTGTTGGCTCTCCCAAACCTTGTATCTCCCCTGCCTGGTTCCTTCCAACTGGGTAGTATAAGGCAAGCTCTCATGACCAAACACCTCCTTCCCTGTTTTATTTTACCCACAAAATCCAAGGCACCTGCTGGAAAACCTCCTCACGTACACACTGGCACCACAACATTCACCAGCATCACTGCCTCGGTTCCGCTTTCCTGGATAATCTGACACCTGCTGTGGTTTAGTCCCACTTACAAAAGAAGCAAAGATCAAACTGGGGGCTCCCACAGGGAAAAGTGTCTACCACAGGAATTTCACTTTCTGTCTCCAACCAGGGCATTGCATTCTGCTACCACCTCGATTTCCTTAAGCCTAGCCTAGGTGCATACCTTAATATAATATAGTAAAATTATAGCAAGCGTCTGTCTAGTGCAAAGAGAGACACAAGAGGATCAAGTGCCCTTCAGAAGCTATATCTGCTCTCCCCCAGGATAAACACTTCCATGGCATGGCAGCTGCTGGAGCATCACTCTGCCTGCAGAGCTCCAGCAGCATGGCTTTCAGTTCCAGACAAGTTTCCATGCCACGATCTCACGGCAGGCAGGCGCAGAAGCTCTTGCTTCCAGCAACTGCCTCTTCATTTATTAAAGCAATTTTAAAGGAAAAAAAGGGGGGGAAAGTGTTAATTGGACCATTCCCACTATAGCAGGGAAGGATACTGCAACCACCATGCATGGAAAGCTGGATCCTGCTCTGGCAGCCCCACATGAATGGTTGGGGGCACTGAGGCCAAGATGAGCTTCATGGTGGCTGGTAAGTGAGCAGAACCACCCAGCCACAGGGACCTGGGATCTGCACAGCTCCCAGAGCTGAGCCTCCCTTCCCAAGGGGACGCCCAGCCCCAAAACTCTGCCTGCATTAGGGAGCTCAGCACCCCTTCCCATACAAAAGCATGCTGCTTGGCAGTTCCTAGAAGAAGAGGCACAGATCTGGCATCTCAAGTGCCAGGGCTCAGGTTGCACTTCCCAGAAGCAAGTGGCCAGGGGAAGCCAAAATTAGCAGGCTGATAATTCTACCCCTTGGTACATCCTACTGGTCTAATGGAAGGTGTCCCTGCCCATGTCAGGGGTGGGGGTGGAACTAAATGACCTTTAAGATCCCCTTCAAACCACATGATTCCATGAATCTATGATGATCCCTAGCCCCTGCACCACCATGACTGCTGGTTGTTGCAAGAAGATGCCGGCAATCCCTTGCTTAATAAACAATGAGCTGAAATGAACTCAGAAGCCATAGGATAACCTGCAAGGCAGATCTTGGGATTGCATCAACCTGGGTCCCCAGCCCTGCACCCCCTTGCACCCTTCCATCAGCACTTGGGTCCCACCTTTCATGCCTGAGTGGGTGCTGGAGCAGGGGGAAGGCAGGCAGACTCTGTTCCCTGCCTCTGGTTCAGCGGTGCATACACTAATGCTGGGGTTATTTAAAGCCCAGTTTTAACAGCATTCAGCTACCGGTTGCGTGACCAGGATAAAAAATCGCAATCCTAATTCCTGGCCCCCGGTGCCTATGGCAACTGGTATCCGTCTCCTTGGAAACTAATCTCGTGGTATTTGAACAATGTACCAAGAGCCTTTAATCTCCCAAAGACTGTAAATCTTTATTCTAGCCTGCTCTCATCCTACCCCAAGAGCCAATACAAAAAGCCTGTTGTTTTCCACGAAGTTACTAAGAGCCTAACTTGAATTTTATATTACAAAGACACATGCTATTTGCTTTTTTAAAATACATTTTTTCCCACTAAATTAAGGAAAAATCCCCATCTATATGATGCCCCTGGTGTTGCAGCCCTGGCCCCACACCCTGGTAGGGGGTTTGCTTTCTCTGAACAGTGTTCAACGCCCAATCCTAGCTCTTGCCTCAATTGGTACTTCCACCTTGTCCATCTAACCGGACAGTGCTCCAGATTATGATTATGATTATGATTTCTTATCTAGCAAAAGGCTACTCAAACTGCAAATATACAAAAACCCAGCAGCAGCAACTCATTGCTGGGGACAATGAGTCCACAAGGGCTGAGCAGAGGATGCTCCACCCCAGTCCCCCAAATGCTGTTGGGCACCTCATCTTGCTCCTCAGCACTCAACCCCAACGCTTCTTTTTTTCTTTTGCAAAGCTGCTGTTGATAGCACCAGCCCCTTCCCAGCTCCCAGACACCATTCATCAGCCAGTTGCTGCTCTGCACAGGCAATCAGTTTGATCTGTGTAAGGTGGTCCCTGACCACCTTACACAGAGCAAACCACATGAAAGAGATACCACATTATCTCATTATGTTTAATTTTATCTCTAGTATTTCTCTCTGGTTACTGGTGTCTCAGTACTGAGTATTCAGTGTGTTACAGGATGGGCTGTTTGCTAATCCAGGCTGGCTACATAAATAAACTCATTAAAAAAATAAAATGGCTTTTTAAAGGGATGAAAGAAGGCTCAGAGATGGGAGTATCCCATGCCCTGAGCTTCCCACTCCTGTCTGCTCCCTGTTCCCTTCTCCCTTATTTTATTTTATGAGATGAGTCACAAAGGTGAGAGCAGGTCCTGGGTCATCCCAACCCCACAGTGGGAGCCTGTGTGGAGTGCTAGTGCCAGTGGCTCCTTGTCACCCACAGCCTCAATACCTGCCCAGAACTGGGCATCTTGCATGGGACAAGTGACTCACACTGGCAATGAAGCTGAGCATGCACCCGCCCTGGTATGACCCATCAAGTGAGGCAGGCATTGCCCAGGAGGAGCAGCCAGCCAGGATCCCCATTTCCTCCCCAAGCAGCCTCTGGCCATGACACCAGCTGCAAAATCTGCCATTTCCCATGCAAACCCTACCAATACTGCGGTACTATCAAGGCTCAGTATCACTGCTGCTGCCAGACCCAAACAGCTGTGGGTGCCACAGCTCCCACAAACCCCAGGCAGGGACATCACCTTCCATGGCAAGGCAAGGCATGGGAAGCCACTGGGGATGGAACCGGGGCTGCCCAGCATCCCAGCTGGGGCAGCAACACTAGGTCCTGCTTTGCAGCTTGAAGGTCCCCACTGGCTGGTGGAGCCATGCCACCTCCAGCCAAGGCGTCCCCACCGGTGTGACCATCCCCACAACTCCAGTGTCTAATACATCTTTGGTGCACTCTGCAAGACTACCCCCCACCACATTCACAGACAGGGGCTTGGCTGTTTTTAACACTGAGCCCTGAGCACCATAAGCCTTGCTGTGCTGATGGCAGCTAGCCAGGGACAGGGACAGATGGACAGGATAGACCCACGTCCCCAGGGACAGTCGCTGGCTGCAACCCCCCAGCAACACCTCTGCCTCCTGGGGCTCTGAGAAACTGCGCGTACACATTGGTACCTTCACCTGGGAAGGACAGCACAGCATCTTGAGGGATTTGCTGTGGTGCCAGGGTCTCACCTGGTGCTCCCAGAAGTATTTGGGCTGTAGTGGGGTGGGGAGTGTGGCAGCCTAGGGCAGATGCAGTGGGAGTGGCTCTGATCACAGCCCTGATTCAAAGGCCGCCTGGGCTGGCCCCAGGGAGCCCTGAGGGGATGGCTCCGGGCTGGCCAGGATCTGGCCAGAAAACAAGCCAGGTTGTCTCCCACGTGTTTCTGCTTGGAGTCACATCGGGACAAGGTGACCTAGCTGCTGATACCTCCTCCTTCCCAGGACTTGTCATCACTCAGGCTCGAACACGGCAGCTTGGGACAGCATTTCCCTTCCCTGACACCTCGACTCACCCCAGAGCACACGAGGCCCTTCTTTCCCAGGGAGAAACTGGCCCAGATCAGCCCCAGTCCCTACAACCCTTGCTCACCAGTGGGTCAGCTCAGCTCCCCGAGCCTGCAGCCACCCAGCCCTGCCCTTGTCCTACTCACGCTGTTTCAGAAAGGATTAGCCAGGGGAATCATTGGCAGAGGTGCCCCCCAACACCATGGGGCCAGCAGAGCCCAAGGTCTTGCAGAAACACATGTTCCCTCCTGCTAAATTCCAGCTTAATTCTCATTTTCATTGTGTTATGAAATACATTATCTATTGAAACTAAGTCAACAGTTGTTTGCATTTCCATGTAAACACAGTGAATATTAGGAGCGGGGCCAGCATTATATTTGCATCCAAAATGCTGCCTGCACTGCCCTCTCTCCCTGGCTCGTCTCCATTTCTACAGCTAAAGACACAAGAATGCAGGAGATGGTGAAACCCAAGACCAGAGCAGCCCAAGAAGCAAGAAACCCCTTGTTTCTCTCTATTTTTATTTTTTTGAAGCAGGAGAAGAAATGTCCCTTTAAGCCTCCATACCGCATCGACACACACATCCCTTCATCTCATGGCCAAGTCAAAACTGCTTCGAATTCCCAATGACACACATATCTTATCAGAGCTGCTTTGCATAATGCATAAATATTTATTTGCTTTTAATCCTGCAAAGCAAACCTGCCTTGTGGCACGTTTCCCTTAATCGGCAGCTCTGGCGCCCGACAAAGCACCAAGAGAAGCAGCGTCCCAAATTCAGAGCCTACTTTAGATGCAAGGGCAGGGAAATAAGCACCCAAGGTCCAGTACCCACCACCTCCTGGGGTGCCCAGGGCAGGACTGGGGTGCCAAAGCAGCCATACAGCACCCTGATTCCTTGCCTCCAGGCAAAGGAAGAGCTTGGCTCAGGCACCTCATAAATAACAGAAAATAAATATATCTGCATCATGAAACCATGAGAGTGTGTGTGAGAGGAGGCTTGATGCTGACTTAGCTCCTGGCTGGTGATGCTTCCAGGACACGTGAAATCGGGGAGGGTGGGTCTGGGTCCTCCAAAAAAGAGATTTTGGGGGCTGAGTAAAGGAAGACCACCTTGTGACAGGGAAGGCAGAGAGCATATGGCTTATTTTTGGGGTTCACAGCTTAGTTTTTGTACACAGGCTTGTTGAGTTGAAAAATGGGAACTCTCCAATGTGATCATCCATGGGGTGGGCAACGAGGGGATGTACCACCAGAGACCAACTCAGCCTCTCCATCACCCCAATTCAGGACATTGCTGAGCACAGACCCATAGCCCAAACCCTGTCAAGACCCATGCAGCCTCATATGCCACAAAATCTGTAGGAACCAATAAAAAATAAGACTTTTCAAACATCAAATCATCCCAACACCAAAACCCCCTAATTACCTCTTCCTTCAGCCAGAAGTACAGGAAGCAGCACACTCGCCCTCATCCATCCCCACTCCACAGTGATCACAGCATCTACATTTGGATCCACAGAGCTCGGGATTGTGAATTAATTTCTCAATCAGTTCTTCTTAAATGGGTGGGAAGCAATTAGGCAAAGGGTGCAGCAAGGGTGCGGATGCTGTGCCCAGGGAGCCGGCAAGCATTCAGCACAGCTCTTTGCTCCACATGCAGCCAGAGCAGGTAAACACAGAACTACTTTACAGTGGGCAGGTAAACATTCAAATAGGATTTATTTCAGCCACTCTGCCTCATCCTCTGATAACCTGTTGACCCAGATAGAGCCCCAAAACCTGATTCAAAGCAAAATGCTGTTTCTCCCCAAGATGGGAGGAAGCACCTTAACCTCTACCCAAGGCCAGTGATTTGGGACTGGGAGGAGAAACCAGCCCAGCCATCCTGAAAAGGCTTTCCCCAGGAGCTGAGTGTGATCTTGCATCTCTCCAGCATCTTCAAGGAGCGCTTCTTACAGCCCCAAACCATGATCCCCCACAGACATCAGTACCACCAAGGAGGGATACTGCTCCATGCCCATGAACACCTCCCCCAGCCCCCATGTCCATTGCCTTGCTACGGAGGATACAAAGCACCCCAAAGTGGCAGCCTGTCTCTCTACAGCATCCTTCAAGCTACTCCAAATACCAACAGCACTGCACAGACTCAAGCAGAAAGCAAAATCAATACTGGGAAGGAAGGTTTTGGGCTTAAATGTCTGTCATAGCATCACTGAGAAAAGTGGGTTAGTAAAGGCGGGAGGATAGAAAACCTGCTGGCACACCCACAGCACATAGGGTTGAGAGGAATGGTGTTTGCTGGAAGGTTTTCCATAGGTATCACAACGGCTTTCAGGCAGGGAGCACACAGTGAGGGTATAGACTCAGCTTGGCACTCCCTGAACGAGATCCAGGCACAAACAGTGTTATGGGGAGGAGGAAGAAGAGAGACACCCCAGCAACATGTCCTGGTTCACAGACAAGCAATGTTGTATGCACCAGTAGCTGCCATTTTGGTTTTGGGGAGTGTGGAGCCACGAGGACATGGGGCAGCACATGTAGACAAGCCAGCCATCAGCCAGCACCCTCCCACTGTTCTCCTCACCTGCAGACCTGATGGGAGACATTTTCCCTTCTGCTCTTGCACCTCCAAAGTGCCAGCTCAAGCTGCCAACAGGCACCAGATTCCATGACTCATGGGGACAATGCCACAGCAAAATCCACCCACCAGTCTGGACACGGATGAGACCCCCATAACATGTGAAAGCCGTATTCTGCAGCATCCACAGCAGCAGCTCCCCACAGCAGAGACAATTCCACATTATTTTGAATGATCACGTTTAAAATAATAAAGGATGCCTGCGTGCTCAAGTGCACTGACAGCAACCCAGCACCAGCCCAGCAGTTAAAAATAGCCCTTTTACAGGAGTGCGCTGCCAGCCTTGACCACAGGCACCCCTGGCCCTGTGGGACACACTCTCTGCTCTGTCCATTGGCATCACCACATCAAGTCCATAGCGCACCCAAAGGTCAGCAAGTGTTGAAATATGCATCTTGCTTGCAGGAAAAAAAATTAACCAAAATGAGACAAAATATATTCAAGAACCCTATGCTGCTAGGGGAGAGAGAAATAAATCAAGGGGGGGAGAAAATTTACTGGGGTTCAAGCCCCAACCCGAGCAGCTGATGTTCAGAGAGCACTGTGATGAGGTGCAGGGGGGAGCCAAGCATCACCCTTGCCAGATGCAAAAGTAGAGGAAACATTTTCATTACAGCGGTGGTGCTGGAGTTGTCTTTTATCATGGAGAGCCTCATGCAGGCAGCAATAGGGCTGGATTTCTGAAGGTGTAATTCCCACAGAGATAAAGACCTTGTTATTCAACAAGTAGTGGCATCGTACATAAATTACAACAGAAAATGTGGGGAAACAAAGAAGTTTTCAAGAGAACACGTGATCTTCAGATGGGTGGCATAGGGAAAGCTGGCGGGTGGCTGTGGGAAGACAGTACCAGTGAGAAGTGGGGCTGATCTCACTCTTCCACCCTCCAAAGGAATAAACCTTTAGACAGGTGGAGGGAAAAATTAGCCCACCTAACTGATAAGTATTTGAGAGGCACAGATGTAGGTGGGGGGAATGAATGCAGCGGGATCCAGCAAGGAGCCATGGGAAGGGCACAGGTGGGTCCTGGATCCATCCCAGAGCCAGGTCTTCACTCCAAGAGCTCATATGGGAAGGGACGGGGCCACAGTGCACCAGGTTGATCAGCGTATGACATGGGTCATGCTCATCTCTCTTAAATGTCTTTCTTCTCCCCTCTCATTTTAAACAAACAAACAAACAAACCCAAAACAGCCTGACACTAATTCTGACAAGTTTAATGTTTAACGGCCTGTTAAATGTCACCATCCACTCACTTCTGCCTGTGGATCTGTAGTAACAGCACTGGGGCACTCTGCTTGTGTTGTGCTGTTTCATAGGGATCCTGATGCCCAGCACGCTCCTTTCTCAGCCCAGCATCTCCCAAGGAGCTATGGGGCAGGGGTGGCACATGCAGCAAACCCCAGCTAACCCCCCACCTTTGATGGGACAAGTTGCGCAGAGAAGCTGTGGCTGCCCCATCCCTGGAAGTGTTCAAGGTCAGGTTGGATGGGGCTCAGAGCCACCTGGGATAGTGGACGGTGTCCTTGCCCACGGCAGGGGGCTGGAACAAGATGATCTTTTATGTTCCTTCCAACCCAAGCCATTCTGTGGTTCCGTGATTCAAGATCCTGGATGAACTTCATCTGGGGGCATGGAGATGTGTACATTTTGGTGGCCAAAAATACCAAACTCTAGCTCAGTGTAAAATACTGTAATTTCACTTAAAGGGTTTCTGGGCATTTTTCCCCAGAAAGACAAGATGAAATTACAGCCCACCAATTCCCCTGAAGGGTGCAAAGCAATTTATTTCCAGAGATCCTCTTCTAATGAAGCTAATTTTTAACCTTGTCAGAAGGTGCATGCAGGCTCTGGGCACTGGTGCAGCTCCCTTCCCCCCATGCCTGCCTTTCCCAGGATGAAAACCTCCAACCCAAACCTCAACCAGGATGTTTATTTAAGACCCAAACCCCAAAGGCATTTTAAACAAGCCGAATTCCTCACATATTTTGCCGACCAAGGGCAATCCTTCATGCCAGTGATTGCAAGTTTGCACCCGGGGGGGGTGGGGGTCCCCGCTGCCACCAGGATGGTTTTGTCCCACTGCTCAGGTGGGAGCAAGGATGATACTGTGGGACCTAGGGACCTGGTGGCATCTCATGGTGTCCTCACAGACCAGAGCATCCCCACACATCTGGGTCTCCACAGCTCAGCAGTGTGGTGGCCCAGTTTTTGGGAAACTTGCCAATGACCCTACCATCACCCCATTATGCTCCAGTGGGAATTGGTTCTCCCCAGTTGGAAGGGTTCAACAGCTCATATCCCAGCTGATTAAGAGGGAGGAAGCCATAAGAAAAAGCCCTTTCTCCATCCATACCAGCCACTCGTGTTTCTCCTAGGACACATCTGATACCAGCCAGCAGGAAGTAGCAGGGGAGCAGCAGTACAGGAGGCAGCTCCCACTGCTCCCTACAGCAGCTCTCCAGCAGATGGTGGCTCATAACATCATTATGTTTACCTAACGAGATTGCTTTATTGTAGCCCTCCAACAATAATGCCAGAGCATCTAAAAGCAGTGGGCATCGCCTGGGCTTTGACAATCCTGGTGTAAAAAACATACATATATGTAATTTTAAATCTCTATATAAATCATTATTTTAGAGGTCACAGTAATACACAATTTTTTTCCCCCATACTAAAACAGATGTGACTCACATGCAAGCAAAAAGACATACAATTCAATGCTTTAAATCCTTTTAAGTGCCAGGGTGGGGAGTTGCTGTAGCAATTTGTGTAATGCCATGGACACACAGAGCTCAACCCCCAATCTACCCAGACCAGGAAGCCAGAGACAGCATTCCTCCTGGCAAGGACTGTCATTCCCTGTCTGCACAGCAAACAGGGTCCCAGCCTTCTAAATAACAATGCAATACAAATAATAAAAGATAATCCCAACATATTTAATCATTACCAGAGCTCTGGAAAGAAATGATAATCAGACCCCTACTAATTAGGGAGACATAATCCTGTCTTTCCTACAGGTTTTTCCATCCCTGTCTCCTACCCTGCCATGAAACAAGCAGAGATCCAGTCCAGTGGGAAGGAGTGTGGCTTCAGTGGAAGCCTCAAACAGATCCCAAAGCACAGCCACAGTGGGCACAGCCCCATCCTATCAGTGCCAGGGGAGACATGCCAAAATACCCATCCCACCAGACTCCATATCCATCCTACCATGAATGCAACCCATCCTCTATGGTACCTCTTGCGAAAGTCCAAGCAGCAGCATCCGTCCAGAGAAAACCCTACCCTTGCCATCAATGTCCCACTGGGATCTCAGCCCTGCAGCAGGGTATGGACCAGCAGCTTGTCTCAAGCCTCATTCAAAACCTTTCAGCATCTTGCAGCATTCACTGACAGTGGTCAGGCAGGGGAGGGCAGCATCTGCCTTACTGGCACTAGTCCTCGTGTCATCGTGCCATCGACGTGCCATGCATGCTTCCTGGCGCTGAGCCCTTATGAAGTGGACAGGGTTAATTTCTGGTATAGCTGGATTACTGCTAATTAGCAGCAGGGCTGGGTTTGTCCTTTTCATCTATGTGCGTCCTGTCAGTGTGGGAGTTCTGCCCACCTCCAGGGAGTCACCTCCAGCTTGGTGCGATGGCCAGAGCTGTCTTCACTGCCCAGAGCTGATCCTCTGGTGCTACCAGGCTGAAGCCCAGCAGCAAATGAACAACGTGGCAGCCAGTGCCCCAAGGGAAGTCACCTCTCACAGGTACTGAGTAGTAGGTGGCTTCCCAGGCAGGAGACACATCCACACAGACACAGCTGGAGCTAAAGGCAGAATGTGAGCACTGCCAAAACCTGGGCACAGAGATGCACTCATCCCTTTAAAGGTGGGTGAAGCATCTTCCAGCACAGCAACCAGATAAAACCAAGGAGATCTTTCTCACCCACTGCAGTGTTTTCATTCTCCAGTGTCATCTTGCTCTGGAAGACTCCCACTCTGTAAGTTTTCCCTAAGCCAGACCAACTGCCTCTATGTTCTTCCAAACAACATTTACCTATTGAAAAACTTTGAAGGTTTTTTGCCTTTTTTTTTGGTTTTTAGTGAGGGAGAAGGAAGCCAAGGACTTCTATACGCCTATGGCACTGGCACAACCCATGGCCGGGATCCCACGTATCCATCCTACCTTGTCCAGGGATTTGAAGTGGGACTGAAAAAGTCTGCTGCTGGCTATCAAGGCCCAGGCACCATGTTTTTCTCTCAGAAGCATGTAAGTCTCTCCAACCCCTGTGCATCCATTGCAGGGGGAGGTTTCTCCTCCAGGGTACATCCAGGCCAAGCAGGACAAACAATCCTGGCAGCAACCAGTATCCACACACATCACCAAAAACTTCAAGAAATTGTCCAAAAATTAAAAATGGTTAAAAAAAATTTTTCTTCCCAGCCATCTCCAGAGGGATCTACACCTCAAAGCACCCTCTGGGCTCCCAGGTATTAATGTGCCTGTGGGGCTGTGAGAACAGATCAGCAACAGGTCTGTGGTGCCCATCACAAGCCTTTGCACCCACCTGGACAGCTCAGGGGCACTGCCAGACCCCAGCACACCCCATAGGGGATGTCACCCATGGGCAGGAGACATCTGGGCTTGTCCCTTCAATCTCCTGGGGCAGAAGTCTCAGGCACACAGGTGGGCACTAGATGACACATTTCCAGGATCCATCCTGAGTCCACACCAATCTACCCACTGGTATTTGCTCCATTTGATGTCAGAGATTTAAAGAAAATGAAGATGGACATCTCACCCCTCATATGAGAGGTGGAGATTGGCTTTGAGGAGAGACAAGCTGGCAAAGGATGATGACATCCACATGGCCGTGCAGCAGCAGAGTGATGCTTCTCGCCGGTCCCTTACTCATTCCACCGAGATTGCCTTTTTAAACCAGCACAGAGCAGACACAAGACAACATGAAGCCAGAAAACTCCAACAGAAGCCGTCTGCACGGATGAATGTAAATACTGCTCAGCACAGTCTGCTCCTGAGGAGGGGATCCATGTACCCAGTGCTTTTCTCCACAGCATCCCACCTCAAGGGTTTCTTTCCCTTGCTCCCCCAACAAGGAGAGCCCTGCTGTGTTCTACGTAAGTTCCTAAGGCGGTGTTTGGCAGCAGCTCCTGGACCAGGATGCAACATGAGGTGGTTCCACATGCCCCAGCTGATTTGGGGGGGGGTCTCTCTGGCAAACACCCCAGCCCAGCCCACTGCTCCACCACTCTTGGGCTCGAAGCAAATTTAACCAAGGGGGCTGCACCAAGAAATGAAGCATCAAAATGGCAAGCCACAAATCCCCAAGGCTACAATTCCTAAAGCCCACCTGGGGCCACCACAGCTTCCTGCAGCTCTTGACTGCTTTTTAAAGACAACGTTTCAAGAGATGTAAACAGTACATGCCCTGTGAAGGGCCAGGTCTGCCACAGGGCAGAGCAAAGTCCTGGGAAGCTTCACTCCAGTCTGCAAAGAGCTGCCACCTCCCTTGCAAACCTCCAGCTGGGACTGCTATCTACCCCCAGCCCCACTGCTCTGGCCACAATCCAGATGGACACCAGAGGCCCTTCCCCACAGCTTCCAGCTGGGCTCTTCCCAATGAATGAGCCAATAAATATATATTCAGCTCCCAGATAGCTATCTCCATCTCGGGAGGGGCTCCCAGTAGGTCCTTTCCTCTCCTCCTCCCTGTCCTCAAGAAGGCATCTGGTGGTGGCAAACCTCTGCTGCCCCATTAAAGCCCTGAGGAAGTTCTGTCATTACCAACAAGGTGTAGCACAGCCACACACATGGTTGGAGGACCAAAGCAAGAACAATAACACAGCCCTTCACCCACTCATCACCCCCTTCCCCGAACCATCATGTACCACTTGTACCTCAGCCCAGTCATTCTGGAGCAGCAGGATCCATTCGCACATACTCTTTCATGACAAACCACCACCACCTCCACTCACCACTGGCATCTATAAATGGATGCTGGCAGCACAACAGAATAACCACACCCTGACAGGCAGGGCAGGACACCACTGTCCAAGATGGGGACAGCCAACACCAAGCCTTGCACCCACCCCAAGGGTCAGCCGTGCAGTGAACATCTGGCCGGAGTCCCTCTGCATTTCTCCAGCCTGGCTGCTGGGCTGTCACTGCCAAAATTCCTGAAGGAAGTACAGGGCATTGAAAATTGCCCAAAAAAATCTGAGCTATTTCCTGTGGGAGAAGCAGATGGGAATCCCCCATCAACTCCAGCAGCGAGAGGTCATGTGTTTTGGCCTGGGACTTTGGGGTTTGGTATTTTTCTCCTTCCTTTAAAGCAGAGAACCACTCCAGTTATATGTGATGCACAACATGTGGGACAGCCAGACCTGTATCCTCTGTGCTGGCCCCAAAGCCCACTTTCCTTGTCACCCCTGCCCCATGCAAGGACATGCCAGGTTCTTGTGAAAGTGCTGGGCTGCCAGTAAGGGCACTGTATCTCGCCCAGGCTGGTAGGGCCAGGTTGCAAAACATGTCCTTGAGCAGCTTCCTGCTCACCTGTCCCAGCTTCTCTTTAGCAAACCTGAACGAGCAGCAACCAGTGGCAGCACCAGCAGCTCCTCCAGAGATGGGGAAGCCCTCTAATGAGGGACAGCAGAAGCAGGCAGCAGTGGCCACCAGAGCATATCCCTGGCATCATTCCTCTGCTTCTGAAAGCACCATGTGAGGGCAGCTGCCCAATCCCTTCTCCTGCCCACAGTGGCGATACACCCCTAATAGGTCTTGCCCCAAAATTGTGGCTTTGAGAGGCAATGCCAGCTTGGAGAGCCAGGGTGCATGGGAAAACCAGTGGCACAGCCCCAAAGCAGGGCACTCTGTCCCTTAGTGGCCACCGCCACCGGTGGTCACAGGGACTCTGGCTCTGCAATGCTAAAGGGAGAAGAACAGGGGACCTGTGGGTGTTCATAGAACCACACTGCCCTGACACATGACTGACATGCAACTGGCTGCTGACATTGTTCCAATGGCAGCACATGCTGCTGTGCCAGGGCTTGCTGCTCCGCCTGCAGGGGCTGCAGCAGAGGCACTGGGACATGGCCTTCAGCACCCCAGCCCCTCAGCTGCCAGCAGGGTCAGGTCTCATCCTGGTGGCCCCCATATTGCTTTCTCATTTCAGAACGAGTGCTGCAGCAGTTTCCACAAAAGGGGATTCTGTGGGCTCAGATGGGCAACAACCGGCTTAATGGGCCTGGATGCGTTGTTGGGGTCTCTGTGGAATTAAAGGCTCTCTCATCCACAAGATTATTTCCCAGCTGCAGCACTTCCGACAGCTCCTTCAGTGGGAGCAGCACGATGAGCAGACACCCTGAAGCAGAGGGCTCCCGTTATGCAGGGCTACATGCTGACGTCCCCAGGCAGTTCCAATGTCCAGAGCCTGCATACTGACGGGTGATGGATGTGGCAGTCAGCTGGGTGACCAACCCCAAAGTGCCCATAGCACCTACTCCCACAGCTCTGCCACGGTGCTCAGTGGCACCATCACCTCCCAAAGTGCCCTTGCCTGGCTGTGCCCAGAGCCCACTGCAAACACTCAGGATTACCTGCACAACAGCACCGGGTCCAAGGCTCACTCCTGCACAAGACGCATTAATAGGATCACTCCAATTTACAGCTTATCCCAGATAAACCCACTGCCAGCCCCACGCACTGGAAGGACAAGGGCACCTGCTCCTCAGGGAGCAACTTTCTCTCTATCACGGTCATCCCTTGGCACCGAAAATCCTCCACTTGCCACTGCAGAGGATGCCTGTTCCTTCAGCCCATGGGCCACAGTGCCAAGGCCAGTGACCAGTCCAGCCAAAGCCCCAAGCACTTCACCAGCTCAACACTGCGTTTCTATTTCCAGCAGCACTGCCACCAATCCCCACACCAGTGAAGAGGAGGCAAGCTCCAGCAGAGCCCTGCTTCCAGCTCCCCTTCCTGCCTCTCACCATCCAACGCAGCCAGGGCAGGTGGTGGCCCCAGAACCGCCTTCAGGATGCGGGCCACCACAGAGGTGGTGTGCACTGAGGGCCAGCCTGACATCCTCTATCCAACTGTCCCAGCAACCCCCCCAGCTCTACTGCTCCCTGCACCCCCCTCTGCAGCACTATCACCCCCAACCCCTAATGCCCTCCCAGCCTTATTGCTCCCTGGCATCCCTTCACAGCCCTCGTGCATCCCACCAACCCCAAGGCCCACCATCATCCCCAGCATTCCCCCCACCAGCCCTAATGACCCCCCAGCCCCAATGAGTTCAATGCCCCAATCAGCTCTAATATCCCCAGCATCTCCAAGCCCTACAGATCTTCAATATCCCTCCCAACCTTAATACCCCCAGAATCCCTGCCAAGTTCTATTGCGCTGTAGCATCCCCCAACCCTAACGCCCTCCCCCAGCCCTATCG
>VZRS01013876.1:6478-37429 GCA_013398055.1 Ifrita kowaldi
GACTGACTGGTTTATTAACAAGCACAGAACAATCCAGGTGGCGAAACCAGGAGGGGGAGTAGCCCTCTCCTGACCCACAGACGGGAGGCTCTCTCTCTCTCTCCAGGAGCAGAGAAAAAGAGCGAAGAGCCCAGTCCAAGGGGAGCGCTCCTTTTTATACTTTCCCCAAGTCTCTGATTGGTCGGTTTTATTCACTCTGCTGATTGGGGGAATGACTGACTGGTTTATTAACGAATAATCCAGGTGGCGAAACCAGGAGGGGGAGTAGCCCTCTCCTGACCCACAGACGGGAGGCTCTCTCTCTCTCTCCAGGAGCAGAGAAAAAGAGCGAAGAGCCCAGTCCAAGGGGAGCGCTCCTTTTTATACTTTCCCCAAGTCTCTGATTGGTCGGTTTTATTCACTCTGCTGATTGGGGGAATGACTGACTGGTTTATTAACGAATAATCCAGGTGGCGAAACCAGGAGGGGGAGTAGCCCTCTCCTGACCCACAGACGGGAGGCTCTCTCTCTCTCTCCAGGAGCAGAGAAAAAGAGCGAAGAGCCCAGTCCAAGGGGAGCGCTCCTTTTTATACTTTCCCCAAGTCTCTGATTGGTCGGTTTTATTCACTCTGCTGATTGGGGGAATGACTGACTGGTTTATTAACGAATAATCCAGGTGGCGAAACCAGGAGGGGGAGTAGCCCTCTCCTGACCCACAGACGGGAGGCTCTCTCTCTCTCTCCAGGAGCAGAGAAAAAGAGCGAAGAGCCCAGTCCAAGGGGAGCGCTCCTTTTTATACTTTCCCCAAGTCTCTGATTGGTCGGTTTTATTCACTCTGCTGATTGGGGGAATGACTGACTGGTTTATTAACGAATAATCCAGGTGGCGAAACCAGGAGGGGGAGTAGCCCTCTCCTGACCCACAGACGGGAGGCTCTCTCTCTCTCTCCAGGAGCAGAGAAAAAGAGCGAAGAGCCCAGTCCAAGGGGAGCGCTCCTTTTTATACTTTCCCCAAGTCTCTGATTGGTCGGTTTTATTCACTCTGCTGATTGGGGGAATGACTGACTGGTTTATTAACGAATAATCCAGGTGGCGAAACCAGGAGGGGGAGTAGCCCTCTCCTGACCCACAGACGGGAGGCTCTCTCTCTCTCTCCAGGAGCAGAGAAAAAGAGCGAAGAGCCCAGTCCAAGGGGAGCGCTCCTTTTTATACTTTCCCCAAGTCTCTGATTGGTCGGTTTTATTCACTCTGCTGATTGGTGGAAATTTCCCACCGGTCGGATGGTGATTGGCTCGTTGCTTCATCCCTCCTTCTCCCCTCACGGTACGACGCCTGATTGGACCACCGTTCTCGCTGAGCGGCAGAAGAGGATCGGCTGACCGCACTGTCTCTCTCTTACTTGGATGTTTGGGGCTTCACACTGCCACCTCTTGTCCTTTTCTTATAACTACAATACACATTCGCTCTAATTCAATATAGATCTTAACCATTCTTTTGAAACACCCCCACGTGACTTTGTCTGGTTTTATCTATAATTGTGAACTGAACTGTCTTAACTAACACCCGTACATCCCGTCATTCACGCAACCGCTTAAATTACAAAGACTTTTATAACAATTCCCCCCTCTAAAACTTTGATCGGGCTTTAGCCCGCATCAATTTTCTTACACAAGACTTTTATAACAGGTGTGAGTTCTAAGTTTTGTTATGTTGCCATCATTGTAGTTTGGTCACTTTTCAGAGACCAGTTTGGATAATGGCAATTTGTGGAAATGCAAGAGCTCACAAATCAAAACCAAAATAAAGCAACAAAATAAAGACTTTTTTTTCCCCCAGCACCTGAAGTGGCAGTGTCAGAAACAACAGCAGTACAGGCTGGCCTTCAACATTACACTCAAGGTCTGCACAGTAAATCCATCAGCTTGCTTAGTTGTTTTGCTCTTTTTTTCTCTGCTGTACTTTGTATTTTGGAATAGTTTTTTTTTTCCAATGGGCTGGCATAAAGGATGATTTATGTAGGCCCATTGAATGAAATCAGCTTGTGAAATGCTGGTTAATAGCAACAAAATGCTATGTCAAACTAAGGTAGCAATTTATCACAGTTCCTGCTCATCTGCAGGAGCATTCAGGTTGTTTGAGATAGAAACCCTGGCAGACACTCAGACAATCAGATAGCAGTTAAATTCATTTTTCTGTGTGTTATTTGGAACAGATATTTTGAGGGTCAGACATACATGACAAAGCTCAGGATCATGCACTGGTGATACTAAAAGTTGATTTTTTTGAGTCAACTCAGACTCTTCCTTTAGTTCAACCTCCCTCCCATTTTTATAATTATATGTGATGTCCAAGTAACTCTGAGGCAGAAACACAGGCTGGGCAAGTCTGATTTCATTGCCATGGATGATCATCCCAGAAGAAAATTATCAGCAGATTGGCTGATCAAAGGATTCCAAACACCACTACTGAAACAAAACAGTACTCTTTGTGCAATTTCCTTTTTTTTCCTACTGATTTTTTTTTCTGCTAGGAAAATCTAGCACAGGAATGCTTAATGAAGCGTGTCGTGTCAGTGAGATCTGCTTACTTAAGGAAATCAGCTCTCTTTCCCAGGCACATGCACTCCCTCAGAAATTTATTGGCAAAATCATAGAACCATAGAATTGTTTGAGTTGAAAGGAACCATAAACATCACCTGGTTCCAACCCCCCTGCCCTGGGCAGGGACACCTCCCTCTAGAGCACGTTGCTCAGAGCTCCATGCAGTCTCTCCTTGAACAACACTCCTGGGCAACCTGTTCCAGTGCCTCAGCAAGCTCACAGAACCTGCCCTCCTTCAGCTGAAAGTTATTATTCCTTGTCCTATCGCTACAAGTCCTTGCCAAAAGTTTTCTTGTACGTTCCGTTTAGGTATTGCATACCACCCAGCTTGAGAAGGACAAATGCAGTATATTAGATTATTAGGATTTTGGGGGTTTAAAGATATTTCAACTAGTAAATATCATTTGTCTCTTCACACTTGATCATGTCATAGCTCCTTAAAAATTCGGCAGTCAAGTAGGTAGATTAATTGGCCACAGAATCGGCTGGGAGTAGCAACTGGGAGATCTGGTGACTTAATGCTTGGACTTAACTCTGCAGGTCTTACCTCTGTGTGTCGCTGAAACTGCTGGTGATTATGAGAGGTTTTAGGCTGCACTGTTAGCTTATTTCTCTGACAATTTTCTAAGATAAAGCCTCAGAAAGTTTAAACAGGTGGTGGAATAGTTTTCATTGTTTTGTTAACATAGTATAAAGTCCACATACATTTAGTTTGCTAAACACTTGTCTTCTGGGAGCACAATGGAACAGTTTGTGGAAACATCTGATTTTTACAGCTCGAGACCAGGGGAGGCTGAAAGACAGAGACCATGAGTGAAGTGCACTCCAGCACAGCATGGTGAGACAAGGCTTGGATAAAGTCACAGCTGACTTAGATCTATCTGCAGACTCAGGAGGTCTTCCAAACCCGGGCCAGAATTCTGTTACTATCACTGCATCCACTGATTCTCTTTTTCCTAATGAACACTGATGCCAGTGTGTAGAAAACAAATTGACAGTTTGTCTAAAATGACAGCACCGCTGAACCAGAGACTACCAGCAACGAAGGATGCAGCTCTGTTCAGTGCGTTCCCAGCCATTTTGGTGTTTTGCTGCTCCATCCACATAAAGCTAGGTGTGTTCAGCAAGCTCCTTCCTTCATTTGGTGAAAGTGATGTCACTTTTTAGAAGCCAGTCTTTTGCCTTGGGACTTTTCAAGTACATGAACTGGTGGCTGTTGCCCATTGTAAGTCAGAAAGTAACATGAAACGTGCTTAACACCAAACAAACAAAAAAAGAAGTGTCGTTGAGTAGCCTGACAAGATTTTGTGGTGCTCTAGGAGTACTCTGTGACGCAGTTGATACATTATAAATGCCAAATTTCCTAACTGGTCTGGTTTTGCTTTTGTGTTGTGGTGGGGTTTTTTTTGTTAATTTTTTGATGGATAGAACGTGATTACACCAAGGGAGCACTACTGTTTATGCACCTCCCCTCCTAACTACTGCTACCCTTTGTGCCATATTTATTTCTGAATGGCTAGTAATTACTTATGGTATGGTTTTTAGGGGTGTGAGTAATGTGTGATTTTTACTCTGCCAGAATGGCTCCACTTCCCAAAATGCATGCACCAGGTGGGTGACACCTTCAGATGACCTGTCAATTTACTTGAACTGCTCTAATTGCCATGACATATTAAACACAATCTAGGGTTTCAAACCATGAGTGCCATCTGTTCTGTGTCAGATCTGTTTTTTTTAATCAGGAAGATATGCTTGTTTTTCATCCCATCGCCTGCTGGGTTTGCCTCACTTTTATTTTATGCTGTCTCCAAGGACTGTGAAGAGCAGTTTGGAATAGAAAAGGGAGGCTGAATCCTGCTTTGCCGTCATATTGAGCAGCAGCAGGAAAATACCATCCCAGTTATGGTGGCGGTGACACAGCTGAGACAACTTGAGCAGTGCAGCAAGGCATGTGGGCTGCAATAACCAGCGTCACTTCTGCTCTGCTCCTTTGCTTCTCGGCTGATGCAGGGAGGTGCCTTCCACTTGCTCAGCTTTCACTGCTGTATGGAATCAGGACAGGGAAAATGAGGGAGGCACGCAACAACATTGTATAGGAAAGGGTTTCCTATAGTGCTTTCCCCTGACAGAATAGGTCTGTTCTGGCCTTGACAGGGGAATTGTCAACAGCAGACTGAAGAGCCTCATCACTGCTGGACAGCCTAGATAGGCTGCTGTGGTCGCAGGCCCACCACACCACTGGATTGGAGGCACTGCTGGTGGTCCCTAGTCCAATGCCACACTCAGAGCAGGGTCACTTTGAATAGGTTTTTCATGTGTTTAACAGGATTTTCCTGTACTTTGCTTCTGTCATTGGATACCACTAAGAAGAGTCTGATTGTCTTACTCACTCACCTCATTAAAGGTTTATACATAGGGATAACTGTCTTAGGGGGTCTGATGCTGCTCAGTGTGCCACGGCCTTCCTAGAAAGAGTGTCCTGCAAAGAACAGCTCTTCTAGGGGCGAAGGCAAACCTCCCTGGACAGCGAGGGATTTCAGCAAGTGTAGTGATTTCTCAGCTACAAGTGATTTCAGCTCTTGTGATTCAGCTCTTTGTGAAATACCCCGAAGCTAACACGGGGACAGAGAGACAGGGAGACCTGTATGGTGGTTCCACAGAGAAAGGCAGCTTTAATTGTCCAACAGTCTCTGTGAAGGGGAGGCCAGGAACAGGTTCCCTTGGATCTCAGGGCAGACCCGAGCTCTTTTTATGGGAAAGGCTGGGGGTGTGGCAGAAACCAGTTAGCCAGCTGGGTACAAGGTATTACCATAAAGGAAGCAAGGCATGCTGGGGGTGGTTCACTTGCTCACCGTAACCTAAAATGAGTTGCTTATCTCAGAGTCCTTATGGCCTCAGGCATCCCTTCTCCAGGGCAGCACAGAGAGCTGGTGGGCTGAGAGCTCACAGCCCTTCACAGGTAACATCCCCCACTGGCCTTCTACAGCCCCATCTCTTTCATCTTCTCCTTGTGTGACAGATGCCCATGTCCATTCATCATTCTTGCGGCCCTTGTCTGCATTCCTCCAGTCTGTACTGCCTCTTGTATTGATGAACCCAGGAGTGGACTTAGCACTCCAGGCATGTCTCACCAGGGCTGAGCATAGAGGAAAGATCAACCCTTGAACTGCTGGTAACATTCCTCTTAATGTGGCCCAGGAGGCTATTTAACATATTTGTCATGAGGGCAGATTACTGAGTTGCAGTCAGCTTGGTGTCCACTGAGGCCCTGGGTCCCTCCCTGCCAAACTGCTTTCCAGCTGAGTTGCCCCTGCATATACAGGCTGGGTCTGGTCCTCTCAATCACAGGACTTTCCATTTCCCTTTATTCAACTTCATGAGCTTTCTCTTGGCATTTTTCTACAAACTTTTGAGGGCCCTCTGAATGGTGGCACAGTCCTGTGCTGTACAGAGATGCACATGCTACCCTGCAAAACTTCCTGGTACCCTTGCCACTGAGCTTCTTTCAGCTTGTCAAATTCCTGAGCTTCACTCAGCAGCTGTTTTCCAGTCACTCCATTAGTCCCAGCATCTCTAATCTTCAGATCCTCCCCATGCCAGAGAGACATCCAAAGTCCAGCATCAGCTCTCCTACTGGGGGTTGTCTCTACAATGCCATTCTTAACCCCAATGCTTCTGCTCCCCTCAGGCTCTGTCCCTGACTCGTGTTAGGTACAGTAGCTTTAAGTGTAATTACGCACATATAGGTGGTTATCTGTGCTTTAGGAATGAGGACAAAGAGAAAAATCCAGTGAGCTCCCAAGTGCGTACGCTGGAGATAGTTTCTGTTGCCCAAGTAGACCTTTTCCCTCTGTGGCAGCCAAATTCTGACCGAGGCTCTTTAGTTTTTTTTTTAGGAGACAAAACTTTGCCTTTAACTGGCTTGGTGCTACTTACACGTCACTCCTGGACACTCCTTGGAGTGTCTCATCAGCAGTGAGGTGAAGGACATGATGAAGCCTGCGAGTTACCCAAGCTCAAAGATGTCACAGGCAAAAATTAGCAGTCCAGCTCAGATAAGGAACAGCTACTCACACGCCTCGTCTGATCCCACAGTGCTGGTGAGAGGATGGCCAGTTTGTATTAGCATGACATTTGGTCAGTTTTTCTTGGTGTCACACTGGTGACAGTAGGACTGTGAAGCCGGGGCACTGGCAGTCATGGATCTCACTCACCTCTGAGTCCTGGGAGCCTGCCAGGGAATTCTACTCTGTGGTATGAAAACCATATGCATTTTTCTTGCTGAAGAGTTACATGCCAAATAACTTCACACTTCTGCATTGTTGTGTTTATTTTATTTATATTTGTATTCCATTGCTTCATCCATTATGATTGGTTTGGAAAGCAAGCTTTCCTTTTAATGACTACAACAGCTAATCTCAGTCTCTCTTCCCATACAGTTGAACAATTATTTAGTAACAAACAGACCTAAAAAAGTCTGAGACAAATGTGACATCATTAAAAAAAATTAAGACACCAAACAGAGCAGATGCATGGAGGAAGAAAAGGAATCAACCACTTATTTCTTAGGAAGAGGCATTCCCCTTAAAAATTACCAAAATTTAAAAAATATATTTTATGGGAATGAGCAGGGAGTGTACACATGCATATGCTGATGCTTCCAGAGCCATATCCCCAAATAGACACACACACAGAGACATATATATGCATATATATGCCCACATGCACATACACCGACATGCAGGTATTAGACCGGACAAGTAATTTATTTTTTTCCCTGGGAGAAAATTATTATAACTTTTAATTATATTAATTACATCTGTCTTTAAAACAGGAAAACTTATGAAATCACAGAACAGAAACTACTTTAAGAGCTCTAACATATTTGGCTAAACCTTGGAAATCACTGCCTATTTAGCATAAAATACATGAAAAAATCAACTTTGATAGTTTTTTATTTAAATGTACACCACCACCAGGTTCTTAGTGCTGATTTGGCTTGCTTTGCCTTTGTAATAGTCTCCATAATTATTAAAAATGTCTTTTATTGAAAATTTCTTCCATGATATAGGAAAAAGTGTCCAAATACTGACCATTTGTCTATACTGGGTGCCCCAGTGTTATCCCCTTTCTAAAGCCCATGGAGCATGCTTTACTATAGCAATCATATTCCTATTTTACATGCAGTGACTCATGTTTTGCTGCTCTTGCAGGTACCTCCTGCTCTCTTGCTTCTGTTCCTCTGAAGAGAAGATAAGCAGCCAGCCCTTGATGGTTCTCTTCAGAGGGCATAGGTGAGAGGTAGCCCTTCTGGAGGCACAGAGAAAGCTACTTTTTGTAACAGTACTGTCCTTGGGGAAGCAAAAGGAACACTGAAAGGCTGAAGGCTGGTTCTGAGACCTCACACACGGAAAATGAGAAACCTCAAGAACACGCAGAAGAGGTAAAAAGTGACAGGAAGGAGTAGCTTTTTGTAAGAGGGCTCCAAAATGTGTAATTTATTTAACCCAAAGGTGCTAAAAGATCCTTTTAGTCTGTTGTTAATAGAGACTTGACAAGAGTGGCTTCCCAACTACAAAGAGTATCATTCTCTGTATCCTTTCCACAGACCAGGAATTTGTGATCACTGAGGACAATGTTCACCTATGAAGTTTCTGCACATCTTGAGTTGTTGTCTGTAGGTCCCTATAGAGTTACACATTATCTGTTTTGCTCCTCTTTCCCTGCCTTGTTCATAATGAATCCATTCATCAGGAGAATCAAGTAACTTGCCCAGTGTAAGTTTTGCTACTTAAGAGCCTGAATTCTTGGAGAAAACTAGTAAGTTTCGTAAGTCCCCAACTCCTCTCAAATCTGATAGCAATCATCAATTTTGCTGTTGTGGATTAGTGAAAAAAACCCCACCCTTCAAAAGACCCCGGGACTCCACTGTTCATAAAACCTAAGGGAGTTTATGTTCAGATTCGTTTCATATTACAGTTGTCACTAATCTATGTTCACACAAAGCAGAAGTTCATTACAGAATCTCTTATTACAGAGACAGTCAATGAAAGCTCTTAAGTCTTAAACCACTGAAGACAAGTTTGGTGTCATAGGAATCTTTCACATTCTGAAGTAATGTTGAATTTTCAGTCAGCTGAAATGATTCCTCTATAAAGGCACTATGAAGTGCCTTGAAGCTTAACACAACAGCATCTCTAAAGGTAAGTATCAGGAAAAAAAATTAGGCAAGAAAAACACAACCTGACTGAAGAACTAGAAAGTTAATTAAAAAACCACAACAAAACAAAAAATCCAAACAATGACCTTTTCTCCCTCTCCTCCCCCCACCTTTCCCAATCCCAGAACAATATGGAATGCTGGCATTATTAGGAGCATACATAATAAATAATAAGATCAGGTAGAAAAAGCATTATCAACCAAAACACGATTCTGTCTGTGGCCCTGAGCTAATTACTGATGGAACTGGAGTCCTTGATCACAAGATTTAAGATGAAGCTGCCCTTCTCTGTCTATGGGAAGGGGTAAAATGATACTTTTACATGGTGATGCCACATTCCAAACATTCATATTTGCTTGTCAGCTACCATGGAGTGGAACAGGAGAGATGGCCCATGTCATGAGATGGTCAGGGGGTGGCTGAATAGCTGTGCTGCAGAAGCAAGAGTACCTGTTGGCAGATATTCAGCAGAAGGCCACACCTTGTCATTTGGAGGAAGGAAAGTCCATGTTCTTCCTAGCACAATAAGCAGACAAAACAAGTACACTTTTCTCTCCTTTGCAGCTGGTTCATCTCCTGCATAATAACGGGCTTTTCCCATTACAGGGATTTTTGGCCAGGTCAAACACAAATCCTCCAGGGTTCAACTCTGCATTTCACTCTTTTGCCTCATATACTGTGCCATACAGAAAATAAAACATACACATTTGTGGGAAAAAAACAGTTTAAAAGAAAAGGAAAACACTCCAACAGGTAAGTTTTGCATTCACAAAATTAATACATTCATGAAAAGGTAACAGAGGAAAAATTCTGCTTAATCTTCATACTGAGCTGCAGTGAACAGTCTCAAAACAGCATATGGTAAGTAGTGTAATAAAATGAAGAATAAATTATGCATAAAATACCACGTTTTTCAATTTGTGTAGTGACTTTGATCTTTATACACAAAATTCCACACATTCGCATCTTCATGTAAATCTTTCAAATACAGTGCTGCCCACACTGAGAACACCACATGGCAATTGTCCGTGGTGGCAGTGGAATTCAAGAGCACTGCATCAGCTACCGCTCCATCTCAAACAGTGCCATGGCCCAGGCACTTTGCTTCAAAAAACACTTTATAAGCAATTGAAGTTGTAATTGCAGGCAGTTGCCAGCTACATGAACCACTCCAAAGATGTCACATTTTTCATCTTTAAAATGAGGCAAGCTCAGGAGTTGCTGTGGCAATGAATTCCAGAAGCTAGTTATATCCTGCAGAAGTGCCAGCAGGACAGAAATCATCTGTGTGCGCATTCCAATCCCCAAAGAATTAACCTGATTGCAAAGACTACCAAAGGAGGTAGGAACACTTAGGTCCATCCCCTTGAAAGCAAAGGATAATGCTGCTTCTGTAGTTCTAGAGATGCAGAAAAGCCCCCACCATAGGTACACCAAATGTTCACAGACAAAAGCACTTTTTCCCAGCAAGAATGTGATCACTGACATTTTACAAGCCCTGATTTAAGCAAGCAGGCAAGTATATCAGAATGTGCTACAACATTGAGCTAGAAAATATTTGCTGTTAGTCTTTAGTGTCTGCTGCCCCTCTGTTTCAAATGTTCCAGTCACTGGATATTCCATGAGATTTTCTTCTATTGCTGTCTCAGAAGATGTAAACATACCTAACTTACTCGAGGAGAAGGCAGCAACAGAGTTCAGCACTTACTCAGGGAAAAGTAACTTTTTACAATAACACAAATGTGCAAAATTCATTACAAGGCACAGAATACATAGATGTGTTCCACTTGATTCCCATTTATTCAGCAGTATTTCTCTTGTGATACCTCTGTTAAGTATCACCTTCATTTTTCAATTTTTTTTTTTTCCCAGAAGAAAGCCTCCTCAGGGCATATGGCATAGAAGACTTGACTTACTGCAATGGATCCTTCCAGGCTGTCCATACATGAGTTCATTAAGTTGGAATAAGTTCTGGAAAAAATATTGTGTTAGCCCAGTGTATAAAGCAAGTCACATTGCTGGGCACTGTTTAGCTGCAACCGAGACCTTCAATTAGTCTCTCCTGCTCTAACCTTTTTTATTACTCATCTTTAGTGTATCTTCCTGCAAGTCATTCAAATTAAATTTCTTTTTCTCTGAAAGGATGAAACCACAGGGTGATTGAGAGGATCCTTTTCCTAAGGGGATAGAAGGATGTGAAATTACATGACAGATTGGTGTACTTCACAGGGTAATTCAGGAAAATGATGACTGTAGCTGGTTTTTTTTATGTAATATAGAGATACTGAGAACATTTGCTGCCAGTCACAGCATGAATTCAACAAAAATACTTCAGCACTGCAGAGTTATATCTGGATCCCTGTTCATGTAGTTGAGATCAGAAACCCTCCCATTGTCATTAAATTATGAGTCACAATGAAGCATAAACTGGCTGTTCAGCTTAAGGACATGGCTGTCTTCCTGGAAATACAAGGCTTGCTGGCATTTGGGAATGGTGGCCAAGCCTTGGGTGGCCTGGAGCAGGGTAGGGGGCATTAAAAGCTAAGTCTTCTTTGACTTTCGGAACCTCTTAATAGTCTGTTTCAGTTAGGAAAGTAAGCACACACCAAGAAACAAAAGAGAAAGCACGATTGCAGATTTCATTTCAAAACAACTAGTCGGGAGGTCAGCCCAGGGACCTGAATTTCAGTAAAGCTTTAGCAGCATGAGCACTGTCTGCCATTGTTTGTAGCTGAAGAGGTTCTTATCCCTAATAAAGGAGCTAGAACTAATATGATTCTTCTTTTTCTCAATAATCCATGTTGCTCAGATGAGGTTTCTAGCAGCATATTTAGGGTTAACAACACTGACACTGGAGAGAAGCATTTGTGACAGTAACTGTGGTTCCCAACTTTCCTGCTTTCAGGGATTAACAAGCAGGCTCCGTCCATGAGGGCTGTCATGTTCTTGAACTCTGCAGTAGGAAGGAAATTGGACTTTGCTTTTCTTCAGTGGGTAGTTTTTAGTGACACATCCTGGTTGTCATCTCTTTCTGTAAAACAAGAAGGGGAAATAAAAAAGCAAATGGCATGTATGATGAACGGTGCACAGGCCTCTTCACTGTTGATATTTCTGCAACTCTGCAAATCCATGTGGTTTTATATGGCACCATGTTTCTGCCCCTCTCTATCACTTTCAAGGACAATGAACATAACTGACAAGTAATATATAGCATTTTGTCACTTTTGACAGCTGTAATAACCTAATAAATCCCTAGCCATGTCAGGTAAATGGTGCTACATCCCCCTGCCTAAAGAAATAAATCAACTGCAAATGCCAGAAACCTTTTAATTTAATGTAAGAAAAAGGATTCAAATCATTCTCATTGTACCTGCAGCCAACAGGAGTCCTACATAAACCTTCTCTGCCTAGTTATTTCTGCCTACCCATAGGCACCAAGGGCACAGGAACACAAACCTTCAGGACTTGACCAGAGCTGTGGCATTCATCTCTAGGATTTGGTTTTGGACCATTCACAGACTCCATTACGAACTGGGGTTTGGGATCCACATAGGATTGTATTTGATCTGATTTACAAGCACTGCGATAGAAACTCTCCACTGGCTGCCCCATTCTATAAAACTTCAGCAGATTTGTCAGCAGATTTTCTGGAACAGCATTATCTGACCAACAGCCATCCTCATACACCAGACCACACAGCATTTACCTTGGAAAATCAATTGAGATTTACCAAGGTATTAGAAGTCCCTGAAAAATCTCTTAGCTTGCTTGAATAATTTGTTATAAGGTCATTAGGATCTAATGCAAACAGCTTCATGACAATTTTGTAACTGTATCTTACTGTGTGTTTCACAGATTACTTTTCCACTTAAAATCCTACACATAATCATGGGACTTTTTCCTCCCTTTCCAGACCTTTAACTAGTTTTTCTTTCTTGTATATTCATTTCGCATTACTTATTTTATTGCCATGCATGTAACAGAAGGGAATGTTGTCATTTGTTACAAAGACAATGGTAAGTAGTACAGGAATTTATACAGTAATATGTGATCTCCACGGTGATCTATACAGTAAGCTGAACTAATAGTGGCTTCTCCTCTAATTTATTAAAGGTGACAAAGGTGACTGTTCATGGAAAAATCTGTCTCCTTTTCTCCTTAAATATTTTGTGGGGTTTTTTTTGAGATGTTTTATTCTTTCTTAAATAGTTGTGATTAGCTTTATTTCATTAGAGCAACAAACACCAAATGCAGAACTAAATATAATTCAGCACAGTGTTAGACAGCTTTCTACTGAAGATTAATTAGGTCTTAATGTATTTCAAGGCAGTTTTTATCTTTGCTGGCCCCTAATTTTACACATACCCAGTGTCTGCATGTTCCTAGTGCACTCCCTATAATCAAGGCTGATAGATCTGTGAGGTAAAACACTACAACTTCCTTCTGCAACTGCTGCTGAACAGTGATTTTCAGTCAGACTATATCATCTTACGCTGTTGTAAAAGCAGTCCGGGGAGTAATGTGGACCATATCAGAGCCATTGTAAATTGGGCCACCCTCCTTCAGGCACAGTGGGAGGCAAACTGCAATAGCATCAGCGGTAGGAGTCTAGATATGGATAAATGTGTCCAGGAAAAGGATGGAGTAGGAACTTAGATGATCTATGCATAAGATGTAAACTAGAGGGCTTTAAACCAGTTTGCCATGACAGCCACGAAGCATGAACCTGTCATGCCATTTCTAGCTTCTCTGTAAAGGCAGAATTTATTTTTATAGTAATACAAGTTCTCCCCAAGCCTCTCTCTCCCTTAACTTCTGATTTTTTTTTTTGCTATTCAGTTACATCCACACTCTTCTCCCTAGATCCTATTTCCCCATCCTGTCAGGACAACATTGCTGCAAATCGCTCTGTAACTTTCTCCCTGCAAGGCCTTCTGTCCCAACAGCTGCTTGGGTATAGTTTTGGAAATCTCACCAAAGTTGTAAAGTCAGAAAAACATTTAACCTTAAAAAACATCAACGTCTCTGATGCACAGAAACATTCTCTGTATTGATCTATATTGTTACTGGTAAATGAAGGTCATGCAAGTACAGTCTCATTGCATTCCTGCACATATGTGCTTGAGCTTTTAATGATTTCACCCAATGACAGTGAATTAGATGTGTTTCAAAAAAAGAAAAAGCCCATGATTCCTGTGATAGCGAATTGGTACAGGCTTTGTGAGACTGACCCACTTCTACCTGTTATTTTCTTAGAGGAATTTACAATAGAGAAGAAAAACAACCAGGAAATGGTTTGTCAAAGAGACTGATATAATTATGATGCTGGCAAAGAAAAAGTTAGCGTCACTCAAAATGCTGGCGAGAAGGAAGAAGGGTCAAACCTGCAGCACGAGGCATGCTGTGTGCTGCTGAGCCTGTTACTGAGCAAGCTGCTCCTACTTGCCAGACTCTGCCCCCTCTAAGATACTTACCTTTAAAAATTAACCACCCACTCTTCACAGAGCCTGCTGGAATATCTCTCACTGATTCTGATGGGTACCAGAGAACTCAGCACACAGTCCCCCCTCCATTTAAGTCTGCAGAAGAGTCCCCCTCAAACCTCACTAAAGATCTGATCCTTAGTTACTCTGCTGCTGCATAGCCTTAGGTGAGCAGTCTCTTTAACAAAAAGCTGAATCTTCTTCAGCGTTTCCTGAGTCTTCTTGGGTTTGTGCTTCTCTGAAACTTCACTGCTCATTTTAAATTGGGAAAGGTGTAGAGGTATGTTCTTGACTAACAATTATCAATTAAAATCACCTAAGGGTATTTCCCGAACACAGCAAATGACAACTAGCTATCAACTGACTCTTCTGAGAAGGCAGGAAGACTGGAAACACTGTCTCTTTGGCTTAAGATACTGTGATACTCAGTTCCAGCTGGGTATTGACTGAAATATAAAGGCCAGACAGACAAGGGAAATCAGAAAATCAAACACAGAGACACAGATAGGCACACATGGGCACTAGAAAATGTATTTAAAACTTTTGAAGTCTTTCTGTGCTTGTTAACAGAAACTCTCCATACCAGAGCTTTTGATAGCAGAGGTACTTCCTCTTGAAAATTAATTACAAGACACTCCAGAGCATTATTCTGTATTGCTACATTCAGACTTGCTCCTGCACTCAATTCTGGATTACACAGTTACCTCAAAAAAATGAAGGCAGAAGTAAACACTGTTTTTCAAATCCAAAATCCAAACCAGAAACCTGGACCCATTCTATGTGTGGAATATGCCCAAAACCAGTAACCGAGGAAAATTTAACACAGAACTCACTTCTGAGGAACATAAAGAGAAACATTTGCTATTCTTTGTCAAGTCCTTGAAGTATTTACTTACTAGCTGGAGTTAATGCTGATAAGCCACTCTGTAAGCATCAGGAATCTATCTGTTTTGTTAGTATTTGTGATTTCATGGAAGGACACATTCCTGAATACTTTTCAGGGAGTACCAACTTGATTTCAGAGATGAAGAGAAAAAAAGAAACGTTTAAAAAGGTAATACATATTTATAGCTGAAGAATGTCTGGTCCTCTCCCCTCCATAATGCTCCAAAATGAATTTCAGACACATGCAGCACATAAATCTACACCTGACTATTTTAATTTTTACTCCTCAGTTCACCTTTAAGTGCAGCAGGAGAAGAATGGAAAAAATGCAACATAGCCAGGAGTAGTTGAGGAAATCTCTTTTTAACACGACAAATTTACCTGTGGTAAGATGTTGATTGCATCTGAATGGGTTACAAGAAGAATGGGTTCCCCATAAACAATTATGTTCTTCTAAGAAAATTGTGTTTCTGTGCTTATGTGAGTAAAATATGGAGCTGGCAAAACACGAGGCAAAACCCCTTCAAACGAACATCACCTTTGTACCAGTATATAATAGAAGCCAGAGGCCTGTCCCATGCAAAAGCTGATGAGAAAGTGGATGAAGTGAATAAACAGTATAAATAATAGTATTCTGTAAGAATACCAGAAAAAATAATAAATGCCATTATGAGCTTCACTAAAACCAGTGTTGTTTTAAAGACTCATATCCTCCTTCAGTGCCTGGGTCCCATCCTCACTTGCAGTTCTCCAAACTGATGCAAAACATGGCTTGACATTCCCTCTCCTCAGCTCCTCCTTCTGCCAGTTATCAAGCCTAAGGATGACATGGAAACATCTTGTTTTAACCCTTTTACAACTGTTTTAAACATAGTGAGGTTTTTAAATGTATATACGAGTGTGTCAGCAGAGAAGTGGATAGAGAAAGAGTATTACCTGCTGACAGGCAGGGATACCTTGCCTGGAGGCACCCATCAGCCTGGAAGACCTGACCAAGTGGCCAAGAGCAAGGACATGCCAGCAGAAGGCACCATGCCAAATCCACTTACTGACTTACACAAAACAACCTTCCACAGGGAGCCACTCATGTCTCCAAATACTGCAACCAAAAAAAAACCCCATTGCCCAACATTAACCACAGTCCTACAGGTAAGGAACTTAGAATCTATTCAACCATCTTGTGAAGCAATGCACAGTGTTGGGCAGAAAGCTGATACACAAACAGCTCTTCTGACCTGAGGTTCATGACTAGAAGGCTCTGCTGACCAGACACAGGCATCACTAGGACATACCTTTCTCCCCCCTACTCTCATGGACAGAAAAGCAAGCCACAGCCACAGGGAATGCTATACATACACAGAGAGGCCCAGTGATGCACCAATGCAGCCAGTTCACAGTCTTTTCGTAGTTCAAATCATAACTGCAGAATAAGCAGATCAAGGAGAGAAAGATCTGTTCTTCAGAGGACAAATGACATCTACAAAAATGACAAATGACATAGCTAAAAAGCTATGACATCTGCAGCTTTATCTTGCTGCTTTCTTCACAGACCTTTCGATCGTTAACAAACAATTAACATGTGGACAAAGCTCTTTGTATCCTGATGACAAAAGAGGCTGTTTACAACAGAATAGCACCGATCATGAGGTCTGTGATCCTATGCTGCACAACTAATCTGTATTCAGACAGCTGATCAGGATAGGAAGGCTGACAACAGAATTGTAGCAGTAAAGTCATCTACAAAACTCCTTTTTTTATGGAACTTTTAGTTAGAACCATGCCCTGAATACTAATTTAGATATTGTACTCTCCAAAGTTAGTAAAAAAAATTCCTCTACTTCTTCACTTGCCCCTCTCTCTGTATCCTGACTAAAAAAAACCCCAACAGACTAGTAATTGCTGTCCAGTGGGTATATTGATCATTCAGGTATTTCCTTTGTTAGGTTTCAGGATGATGTCTTCCACTTGAATGAGTCTCAATTATCATGATGCACAGCATTAAATTAATCTCTCAGACAATCTATTTGGCTTCAGGGTAGTTATTCTAAAGCTAAGGACAAGCTGACAGTAATTCTGTTTGGTTCCTCCTGAATTTGTTTGGTGATATTTGCAGGACACAGATAATACTCCTGTCTGCAAATGTGACCCCTTATCCTTGATGACCAAGGTATTTTATCAACTGACTGCAAGCAGGAACAGGATCGGGAAATTACCCTGCCAAATCCACCTGAGAGTAGGGTTAGACTCAGCTAGATACAAAGAACATGCATTTGGATGGCTGACTTGCTTAAAATCGTCGTATTCCAAGGAGGTATTTTCACCTTCTGCATGTTTTTGCCTTCTGTAACTATAAAATAAAAGTTGGGTTTAGTGTATCTTACCCTATTAAATGGACTTGAAATGTGTTGCTTTTCACACTGAAGTAATGCAGAATGAATAACCAAACACTAAAACTATCTTTAGCATAAGATTTTGCATAACATTTATCAGGAGACATGTTAGTTCTCTACTATGAACTACAATTTTGTTGCATATAGTAGGTATTTTGCAAAAATGATTTTATACACTAACAGATATAATTAAATGTGACAAAAAATACATCTTTTCTCCTTTCATTTTTCTTTCACAGAACTCCTAAGTTCCTGTGATATGAGAATTTTTTTCCTTTGACAATTAGAAAAAGTGGACTTGCTGTTTCTCAGTCTTCTGGTTCTTGTGGGTTTAGAGAGAATAGTAACAGTCCAATCCAACACTCAATAAACCTAATACAGTCGCTCAACAAGTACTGTTCAAATTAAGAAAAAACATACTCCTAGATAAATAAAGTAGTTTTTCTGAAATTTCTTCTTAATACTGTCTTCACAATTGCCTTATGACAGCTAGACTACTGAAGTGAGCTGTTAAGTGCTAAAGAAAGGAAATCATAGGAATATTTTGAACAGTTAACCAAAATCTCACTAGGAAAGTCCTTCTGTCTTGAGTTCAGTGCAAGCAAAGCAGCTGACGCCATAAAAATAGTCTCTAAAAATACGTGTGCCAGAAATTATATACTCAGAAAATCCAGCACAACAGTGCACCTTAAGGCTCTGCTTTCTTCGAGCATCAGAGTTGAGAATTCTATTTTTCAGCAATATTAAGTCCTAGAGTTCTCAATTTCCTTCTAATTTCCTGCAGGACATGGAAAAGATGGCATTTACCTAAACTGGTTTCTTCTTTAGTTAGTGATCACATCCACTTCTTGAGAAATTCTCATTGCTTGTACAATGTAAAGAAAATCCTGTTGGATATTATCACCATAACTGGACTGGGGGCAGGAAATGCTAGGTTGTTGGGGTTTCTTGCTTGGTTGGTTAGTTTTTTGTGTTTCTGAAAGAAAAAAATACTGTTTTCTAGTTGGCAGCAGTGACTGAACAACTCTGAATGAGACTAAACATTACATGTTCCCTGCCCAATGCTTAAGCCATCCAGGCAGCACACACAACACACTGGGAAGTCTGGTAGGATAAACAGCTGGAAGTATCTTTAAAAGAATGTGCTAATATTACTGTTGTCCAGCTTCCTCTGAGTGCTATAACACAGGACACCTTGAAAGCATCTGAACAGCTGTACTTTGACGGCAATGAGCAGCAGTATAAAAGTAAAACTGGGTAGCTATAAAGGACAGTGACAACAAGAACACAGTAACTATAATGAAATTAGTTCTCCTGAACTCTTGAGCTCAAACTGTCCTCTGCTGATGGGCAAATAATTTGTATTTCAGACTCTACTGATTTGTGGATACCCTCGCTGCTTTCATGAAGATTTTAAGTGGATATATGAAGAATATGGACTGGAAAAGTGGAAATTCTAATTTTCACCATAACATAAAAAAATAACTAAGCAGACAAAGCAGTATTTTGGAAAAAACTCCAGTGAATTAAGAAAGGTATCCTTTTATTTTAAAATATATGCTTGAAAATTTTGTCTGCATAAAAAGTCTCATTTAATCATCCTGTTTCACTCAGCTGTGCTTCATCTGAGTGCGCCTGTGCCAAAATGCCAGTATTTTACCATATTTTGCTAAACCTGCTATAGCTGAGTTTTCCACTGTGAGTACTGAATGGAGGAAGTGCCTGAAGTGTTATGTTTATAGTATTTCTATTACATCTGCGGCATTTCTGGCAATGAATTGCCTGATGAGCAAACATTTTTTTGTGGTATAGACAAAGAGGCAGCAAAGCTGCTAATGAGTTAGTGAAAAGACATAAATTAGATGTGTAGCAGTAGCTACTCGGCCTCATGCACAGAGGCAGAGTGACAGAGTTACAGAGCTGGGGGACTGATATTTATCAGATCTGTAACCTGGAAAAACAAAAAGCATAAAAGAGAAATTCTAAAGTGTTCACCTGAGCACTATATGACCACAGTACTTTTAGTTGGCCATCCTGAAACAGGTGGGACTTGGAGGAACTCATGTGAAAACAGAAACTCCTCAATCTGGTATCTTGACTTCCATGTTATAATTACTTCTAAGCAGCTCCAAATATTATATGAAAATGTTTTCAGAAACCAGTCATGCTATATAGCCAATGGAAGTTTTTACACTGATAATAATGAGGCAAGAAAATCCTAATGTCCTTGTTCATCCTGCAGATGAAATCCATGCTCATGAAGGCAATTACCAGCTTCACCATTTTTATACATTTAGCTCCACTGATGGTCACCACTTCCAGCCCCAGTTCTAGCCAGTTGCTACCGTGGCTGATAGCCTCTGCATCTAAATGAAATCAACATTTCAACAGTAAGCAGAACAGTGCATGTAAGCAATATCCTTCTCTGCTTTTTGTCATTCAAGTGTAATTATTACTTTCTGTTCTTATGAAAATATCTTTATAAAAATTACTTTGAGAAAAAGCTCAATGCTTACACAGGATGTGATTTATAAAAAAAAAAAAAAAAACTTGAGAAGAATAAACAAAGCAGATGACTATATTCTGCTGTCTATTTTCCCTGACCTCAGAAGAAAATTTTGCTACCATCAACAGTTCCCAGTTACTTAGGAATCTGCTGGGAAACTAACTGATTTGCACTGCTATCAAATTGGTAGGAGTGGAATGGACTGAGGTTTCCCTCCCACTGGCACCTTTAGTTTAAAGGCCTCCTCACCATCTTGGCAAGCCTACAGCCAAAGATGCTCTTTCTCTCCTCTGACAGATGGACCCATCAGCCCCCAGCAGACCAGGTTCCTCAAAGCTTGCTCACTTCCCATTTTCACCAGTGTTAACTCCTAGAGCAACAGTAAACACCAAGTTAAGGAACACCAAAAGCTTTGGTCTTCCCATTTCTTTTGTATGTGGCAAGGACCCAGTTTGCTGCTGAAGGTAGGAGGTAGAACTAGCAGCAAGCTCTTCTCTTGGTACAACTCTTATTTTGTGGCACCAGAGTACTTTGCAAACACTGTTAAATTCAGGCTCACAAGACTTCTGTCGACTGCTAAATATTTTTGTATTTCACATAAGAAGAATGATGAAGAGACCTATTACCCAGAGATAGGCAACAAAATTGGAAACAAAGTAAGCCTTTAACCAAGAGATCACATATAACTTACTTAGAAGAGGATGCTTTGTACTGGGCCTTACTGGAAGGGTATTGGTGGCAGGGGGCTAGCGGGGTGGATTATTGTGGCAGGGGGTCATGTACTGGCCTGTGCCAGCCAGCTACTTCCATCTGCCCCTAGCACCACTGCAATAAACCCCCCGTGTGCCAAAATTTCTACTAGAGAAGCACATGGTGCCTCTGCTCACAGATATTTAAGAAAGCAGTAGCTGTTAAGAGGACAGAACAAACGGTGGCACTGTTGGAATGTGGTTGGAGACATACTCTTGGAAGGAAGGGCCTTATGCCAGAACAAGCACAGCCCTGAAGGGACTGTGGGTCATGGGGTGCACACTGAGCAGAGACACTGTGGAGGGACTGTGTCCCACAGTAAACCCACGCTGGGGTGGAGGAAGACAAGTAAGAAGCAAGAAGCAACAGACACCTCCCTGGTCTCCCCTGCATTGCCCCTCACTTCACCGAAGGGATTAGGAGTATCTGAACTTAATGGAGTAAACTCAAGGTGAGTGGAGACCCGCAAGCAGGGAGAAGTTTTTTACCGAATTACAGCCTGCGGAAGAAAGGTGTTTCTTTGCCAACTGTTTTGTTTGTCTTTTTTCTCCTCAATACAAAGGTCAGTAATCAAAAGTTTTGTTAACTGGCAATAAATTAAGTGAATTCCATGAACCAAGATTGTTTTGCTCATGATGTGTTTATAAAGTTATATGGGATATTTCTTAAGTCCTACATACTGTAAAATATATTGTCAGAGAAAAGGGATCACAGGAAGGAGGTAGAGGGGCTATACTTGCTGCAGCTGTGCTAATGTTTGAACAACAAATTCATGTGCTAAGGCAGATGCACAAAGATTCTCACTAAAAATTATGTTTAGATTCTGTGTTCAAAGTTTGACAAGCTGTCACCTACAAAGGCTGAGGGTGGGATGGAGGTAATAGGCATCCCTATGCCTATGGTGTTTTGGCCATGGGAAGAGGCTCAGAAGTGAATTAAGGTGAACTACTGACAGTGGGAAATAAAGCTGGTCACACAGGGAGACAGCACAAAACAAATAACACATCTTAAATCTGTTTCCCCATAGCCTCCCCACGGAGCCACACTTTGAAGGTCTTCTGAGAGCTCTCATGGTGCTGCCTTGTCTGTCTGTTGGCTGCAGAAAAGAAATAATATGCTTTCAGACTTCTTTTTCCCTAAATTAACCAGCTGGACATGTGTTTTTTCCTCAGGACTCCCTGCGGGGTCAGTGACCATGTCAGTTTCCTTTTTTGTCCCCATATAAAACAAATCTATGAAAGACTCAGGAATCTGTCAAATTAACCTACTGGTGGGTATGGGAAAATGACATGTAGCATTTTAAACTATAACCACCTTTTTGATTGCAGAAAGAACAAGTTATGCAACTTCCAGATGGGAGAGAGAACCCTGTTTGAATTATTTGCTTCACTTGATTTTGTAACTGCTGCACTAGGTTGCAAAAGGCTGATAAAATTTATTTTAAACATAGAGCATAAGTCCTGAAGACTAATATTATGATTCATCTACTGCCAACTTACCCAATTATTCTCCCTTCTTAAAGTTATGTTGATAAATCAGTTGTCTTCCCATTTATTAAAGCATGTGGCAGTCTGTTTATTTAATAATCTCTTGGCCCATTTTCTAATTAAGGGAGATAATGCAGGCTCATTTCCTGTCATGGTGAACCTGGCAGTCCACAGGTTGTCCTCAACTACACATTAAAATGCAAGACTATGTATAATGCCTACTTTGTTTGGTAACTTCTTCCCTTCTCCTTGCTCAGCTGAAGAGAAAAATACAGGCATGTTTTTTTCTGCATTTCCACACTGCTGACACCCACCCAAGTCAAGGACAGGAAGAGGGAAGCAGCTTAAACATTTATTTGGGATATGGTGAATCCCAGCAAAGTTAATAATCATACAATGATTTCAAGAATAATTTTGTGAAGGGAGGAATACAAAAGGAAAGCACACACTAATTCCTATCCACTAATTCCTATCTTGCTTTGCTGCTGAACTTGAGTAACCTCCTGCACCACTCTGGCCCCAAACCTTCATGTGTCAGCTTTGTGCAGGAGTATTGGTACCCACTACCTGCAGCATTAAATCATTTTTGTGCCCTCTGTAGTCTAAAGCTCTTGTAACAGACTTAAGATCACCTCTATTCCTGTCTCTGAGATATTCTGATTTGTATCATGCTTAAGATTCAACTTCAGCATTCAATAGCTACAAGTTAACCTAGCACAACTAGTCTGTCAGAAAAATTCTCTTTTCCAGGGCTGCCTTCTATCCCTTAGGACATATTTATAAAGCATATTAAATTCTCCCATGCAGAAAAAACCATAGATACATTTCAACTGATCAATACATGTCAAATGAAGTGCCTTTCAGTGGGCCTTGCAAACTGTTGAAAACAAGGTGATACATTTTGTCTTACTTCACAGACTCTCCTCCAATCAGTGTAAGTACGTACAAGAACCACACCTGCAACAGCTCCAATTCCTACAGAAACGCAGGCAAACATCACTTTGCCACACTTTCAGAACTGTTTCACATCAACTATACACGGCCTTGCAATGTGCCTTTATGTGAAACAACTAAAACATGATGTGGTCCTGGGTACCCTTTCTAGGTGACACAGGGATTTGGACTACATGATCCACAGGTGCCAGCCAATACCTCAGCTGTGCTGTGATTCTGTGTACAGAAAAAAAAACCACAAAAAACCCCCCAGTGATTCCAACACTTCCTAATAGGCCGCATGATACAGTATATTCCAAACTCTGACCTATGAAGAAATGTCTCCCTGATCCCTTTTAAAGTTGGCTAAACACCCACAGTGAGGATTTGAACTGCTTACTGAATAGTCCCTTAGTTTTCCTTCTCCGCTTATACTTTTTTTTATTTGCATTTGCAAGAAACAGCAAAAACATTTTCATTTCTGGGCTCTTGCTTTTGGAAGCAATGAATTTAATTTTAATGTATTTCAGTCCACGAAGAAGTGTCTGGTTTTGTTAAACTGCTAATTATCTGAACCTCTGTCTCACCTCATCTATCTCACTTAGATTCAGAGTGTGGTCTGGATCCAACACACTCAATACCTTCACAAACACCTACTTAAAGACTAAAAAAACCTCACAATTCACCTTTATATAGATAACTGTTCCCTTCATATGCATTTAAGTGACTGCTATGAGTTACTGCCATGATGTTTTTGACCAATGAAAACAGACAGAATAAAATTATATACTAAATGTATAGTAGAGGAGGAAGCAGAAGACAAATGAACTTCTATTTTCAAATGCCACGATTTTCCACCTTGTATTTTTCCATACAAAATACACTGCACTTTTCTCTCTCTACAGAGCCTATTGAGGATTTCACAAACACTGCAGTAGAAGGAATGGGTCTATGCAGAGAGGCAGAATTCATCCCTTTAAATTGTCTATGTGAAATGACAGACCTTGTTCCTAAAGGAAACTCACTGCAACAAGGATGAGAAAGACCTGGTGAAGGGAGGAGGAAAATTTCCTAGAGCTTTTGCCCAGACTTCACACTTACCAAAGGCTCTAGTTCTTTGCGGTCTATGAGGTTGAGCTCTGTCACAAAATAATAAAAATGCTTGTAACAGGTGTTGACATGTGCCTCAGCCCCCATAAGGATGATACGGTCGAAGTGATGGATGTAGACATGAACGAACACCCGAAAAAGCCGACAGAGTATCTTCTTGCAGATCTGGAGGAAGTTCTTTGGAAAGGGAACACCTGTGAATAGAGAAGGCAAGGCTGTCATAAGCATCCTGTCATCCTTCCAAGACAAAAGCTTTACAGCAAAGGATGAGATTGTAACTGCAAACTAGGTTATGAATTCCTAGGCTTCCTTTCCAATCCAGAAGATCACTTCATGCATACATTTATCTGACAGGTAACACCAGAGATAGCCAAACATTTAAACCACTTTAATGGATCAAGACTGACACAAACAAGTTCCTTTTTTCCCCTGTCTAATATAATGAATACATCCAATATTGTAACATTCAAAAGGTGATTTTCACTGCAGTGCACGCCAGCCCACTAACATCAGTGGATTTACATCATGCAATAACTGTTCCCCGACATGATACATAGAGAGCTCTTCTTAGAAGTTACAGACACTCTTCCTGCTCATGTTACTCAACAGTGGCATTTCACAGCATCAAATTTAATAATGAATTTGAAATAACTGACAGAAGGACCCCTTTGCTTTCAACTTCCTCCCAGTTACATGTACCAATCTGATTGCTTCTTTAATAGAAAATCTTTTGAAGGGACACCGGAATGGCTCTTTCAAAACACTCTTAAAGTAACACTACTTTATAGCTGGAGACTCCAAAGCAGCTGCAAAAGCACCATTTGGTAATAAACTGTCAGGCATCAATAATGGGGCACCAGCAATTTCTTCAGAACTGCTCTCTGTTAAGGACTGATCTCGCATGGAGTTATGTGCCACTAAGATGTCCCCAAAATCTTAAAGTCTCATCTCCTTCTATAATTGTCTCTCAAACATAATGACTTCAGTGCCATGCTTGGAACTTTACTGCTACTCTGCTTTGTTGCACAGTCTCCTAATTTTTTAGTTACCTAATTCATGTTTTAGTTTGATTTGAACCACATAAATGCAGCTATTGCTTCTTAAAAAATAAAAAAATCACAGCCAACCAGTTTCATACTTCCTAAAAGCCCAGTTCATGCTCTGAACAAGAAAAACATTTATTATTGGCAGACAGAAGGTAGAGATACTAAATTAAAACTGTTGCAAGCTTTCTAGTTTTCAAGTTTTAGTCTCCAGTTAAATATTGATCATAAGAGTGGTGAATTAATGGACAAATTGCCCAGTTTCACTGAGGGTGATGTGAGGACATACAGAGAGAATTTCCATACCAAAACCAGATTTTTGATTTCAGATGACATAAATTATCAACTGTGGCTGTAACCAGTCTGCTTCTGATCAACATAAACGTGTACTTTATTTTGGAGTCCCTGGCCAAGGAGGTATCAGGATATACCCACTGTGGATTTGAACACTGATGTGTCCATCAGCACAAGAGTACACATCAGCCAGCGGAAGTATTCCTGAACTGCTTCTACATTTGCCATTGCTGAGGTGCAGATAATGTTGGGAAATGTCTTGAGTTTTTTTGTCCTGTACTGAGTTCACCAGAGTCAAATCCTTTTGAAATAATTTAAAGTAGCTTGTAGAGATGCAGCGCTGCCCTTCTTATTCCTGATGTATAAACCAGGGATCAGGAAAATAGCTGCATCTATCAAAGCACAGCTATTTTATCTCCTTAAGAAATGTTTGCTTTTTGTTGTCAAATCCATTCATTTAAATGCTAAAGCTACTATGGAAGGTCACAGAGGAGAAGGCTTGAATGCTCAAGACATGAACTGAGACATGGTTAAATTACAGAAATGACAGTATATACTAATGTCTTGGCAATGTTTAAATCGCAATTCCACACAATTAGCCAAGCACCTGGATTGTAACAATTGATGTTATTTCCAAGGGCAAAATAAACATAATCTATCAAAAACATAATAGAAACCCCAACTAGTTGCTATTAACCAGGGGGATCACATTCACATTCCAGCCATCAGAGCATGGCTAAATTCAGGAATGATGACAGCAGCAACCTTCTTCACATTTCTGTAAAATCTACCCAAACCAGAAATTAAACAACATACTCAAGAAAATGTCAAGTCTTGAAAAAGGGGGAAAGGGAATAACTGACACTTTTCACTGCAAGCTGGTTTGCTGAACTGAGAGATGAATACCTGAAAGCACTGTATTTTCTAAACCAGAACAGATATGTTCCACAATGGAGAATAATTCATCTTCCAAGGGCTGACATATAATTGTTACTGAAGAATGTTACTGTAATGAAGACATTCCTACTTCTATATTAACTGACTAGAACGATCTGAATAAACCAAGCTGACAAATCCTTTAACTTCTCTTTAGGCCACGTTCCCACTTCAAAGTTATAGGCAATAAGTGCAAAAGACACAGAGCGCTGTTTCTGCTGCGAGAGGACTTCATCTGACAGCTTTTTACATGCATTACACAGTCAACTTGAGAACATGTAAACAACACATAAAAAAATAGCTGGGATAGAACAGCCTAGGATTCATAATAAACTTTCAGTGTTTCTCCCTGCTCCTCACACGAATCCAGATTTCAGACAAATTGCACAGCTTCAATTGCTGTTGCAGAATTTCTCCAGTTTTGTGGAGTTGTATCTGATTCATTTACTCTTAAATAAAGAGTGAAACATTGCTGCTATCACAAATATATCATTTGGGCAGAGCAGAATAGGTAATGGCTCTCTGACTTCCCTCCCATTCTGGCAAAACTGATTTATAAATTGACATAATGTCCTAAAGAGTTAAAAAGCATCTCCTAGTATCATTGAAAGCAATTGATAACTGTGTAGTGACCTACCTAGACTCCAAAGCCTTGGAGAGCCTGTCAGTCTGTCTGTCTGTCCCTGGCACACAGAAGAGGCTCAAAATCTGGTCAGCTTCAAGGTACAAATGAGCATATTGAGGTGGCTGCAGCCCTGTTTTGAACATACACCCTTGCTCTTCTTTGTGCTCAAAATTAGATAAAAGAGAACAAATTCTGACCTCAATTACAACAGAATGAACTCAACGTAATGCCATCAAAATTGAAAAATCAGAGCAAAATTGTTCTAGATTTATATTCTGAGGTCAAAATTTGGCCTAATGTTTTGTTCCCATTGCAACTCTATAGTTATAAATAAATCAGCCACAGAACAGAGTAATTACAAGTGGCTCTGGGGAATGGACTAAGTTACATTTAGATCATTTGATTTGTTAAGAAGCCTGTTCTCTGTCCTTCACCTCAGCCACAGCAGTCTTTGCCTTAGAATCATATAATCATCAAAGCTGTAAGAGACCTACAAGATCATCCAGTCCAATTGTCCACCCAGAATTATGAATGTAGTCCTAAAACACTAAAACACATCACCAGCACCAGAGCCAGATGCCTCTTGAACACTTCCAGGGATGGCAACTCCTCCATCTACTCCGGGCAACCTATTCCAGTGCCTGACCACCTGACAGCGAAAATTTTTTCTTATTACTAATCTGAATCTCCCCTGTCTCAGTTTAAGGTAATTTCCTTTTGTCTTCTCACTGCAGGCATAGCAGGAGAGACCAATCCTCACCTCCAGTCAGCTGGAACTTCTCCAGTTTACCAGGACTGCTGGTAAATGATTGAGAGTGGCCTGGCAAGTTCTTCTGCCAGTTCCCTCATTACTATGGGGTGAATCCCATCAGGTCCCATAGACTTGTGTCTAACTGGCATAGCAGGTCACTAACCACCTCCTTCTGGATTATCTGGGCTTCACTCAGCTCCCTGTCCCCAGCTTCCAGCTCTGGGGGCTGCATATCCTGAGGACAACTGATTTTGATATTAAAGACTGAGACAAAAAAGGTGTTAATTACATCAGCCTTTTCCTTATCCTCATTACCCTCTGCATTCAACAAGTGATGGAGACTCCTCTTGGCCCTCCTTTTGCTGCCAATGTATTTATAGAAAGTTTTATCATTGTCCTTAACTGAAGGCCAAATCAAGTTCTGACTAGGCTTTGGCCCTTCTAATCTTCTCCCTCCATGGCCTCACTGCATCCGGACAGTCCTCCGAAGTTACCTGGTCCTCCTTCCTGAGACAATAAATTTCTTTTTTTCCCTAAGTTCCAGCCGAAGTTCTCTGTTTAACCAGGTCAGTCTTATTCCTGACAACTTCTCTTTCTACATGTGGGGACAGCCTGCTTCTGAATATTTAACAATTCCTTTCTAAAGCACATCCAGCCTTCCTGGACTCCTTTGCTCTTCAGGGTTGAGTCCCAAGAGACTCCTGTCAATCCATCTCTTAGACATGCCAAAGTTTGCCTGCTGGAAGAGCAAGGTGGAAGTTCTGCTGGTGCCCCTCCTTGCATCACTCAGTACTGAAAACTAACATTTCATGGTCACTATGCCCAGGACAGCCACTGACCACCACATCACCCACTAGTCCTCTGTTCACAAAGAAAGGTCTAGCAGGGCACCTCCTCTAGTAGGCTCATTTACCAGTTGTGTAAGGAAGTAGTCTTCCACACACTTCAGGAGCCTCCTAGACTGCTTTCTCTCCATTGTGTTGTATTTCCAGCAGACACTTGGCAAGTTGAAGTTGCCCATAAGTATTAGGGCTGGAGACCATGAGACTTCTGCCAGTGCTTGTAGGATGCCTCATCAGTCTGTTCACCCTGGTTGGGTGGTTTAACAGACTCCCACCACTGGCCCTGGTGATCTTTTCCCTGATCTTCACCCAAAAGCACTCAACCATGTCATCTTCATCGTAATAATTTTCAATACAATCCAAACACTCCCTAATGCACAGTGCTACCCCACCCCCTCTGCTGCTCTGTCCCTTCTGAAGAGCTTATAGAGATATATTGCAGCACTGCCATCATAAGAGTCATCCCACCACGTTTCCGTGATGGCAAATACATCATAGCTTTCCTACTGCACAATGGTTTCCAGCTCCTCCTGTTCGTTATGCACGTGCATTGGTGTAGGTGCACTTCAGCCAGGCTGTCCATTGCACCAACTCTGGCATGTAACCCCAGCTCATCTCCAGGGAGCCTGGCCTTATCCCCTTCCCTCTCCTACTCCAGTTAAAAAGTTAACTGTATTACTATCTGCAATGTGATATTGTAAAGAGACAGAATGTAAACCCGCCAAACTAGACTGCTCAGTTATGGCTATTAAAAGACAAACAAAGATGTTACTGAAATTTTTGAGCTAGCTGATTCTTTCTGAAAGAAGTATTTCTAAATGACTGAAATAGCAGCCTTGATCCATATGTAGGCTGAGCCCCTGTGGTGCCATAATGGAAGAAAGTATCAAAACGATCCTTTTGGTTAAGCTGGTGTTTGAAACCCTAGAGTTCCCCAATATGTCCCAAGAATGTGCAAGCAGCTTTCAAACGTTTCAGTCACACAGCAGAAGCTCCTTTAACTCAGAATTACATATGCAACCGGGAAATAATACAGTGGAGCTTCAACAGGCATGGTATAACGTGTAACAAGCACAGTGAATATGACCGTACCCATAGCTCTCAGAGTGTGAGCTGTACATGTCACTGCTGTACCAAGGGATGATGTACTCCTGCAGAAAAGCTGCACCTATATACTCTGGTGACAGATAAGAGAATCACAGAATTGTCAGGGTTGGCTGCCCCCAACCATTACATTTTCAACTGCTACCTCCTCGTTCGTTAGCACAAGGTCCAGCAACACACCTTTCCTCGCTGGCTCCTCCACCACTTGCATCAAAAAGTTATCTTCAGTAAACTGCAGAAACTTCCTGGACTGTGTGTGCTGGGCTGTGCTGCCCCTCCAGCAAATACCAGGGTGGTTGAAGTCCCCCAGGAGAACCAGAGCCTGTGACCACAAGGTTATTTCTAACGGCTCACAGAAAGCCTCATCAACTTCCTCCCTCTGACCACGTAGCCTATGGTGAACAACCACAACAGTGCCACCCACACTGTGCCTTAATTCTTACCCATAAACTCTCAGCTGGGTAGAGCTTGATACAATCCAGCTGCCCTCTCACATAAAGAGCAACTCTACCACCTCACCTCTCTGACCCGTCCTTACTAAAAAGCAGATTCCCATCATACCCACCATCCATGGCAATGTTCCAGTCACGAGTGCGATCTCACCATGTCTCAGCAACTGCAATGAGATAATGGCCCTGCAAACACACACATTTCCAGTTCTTCTTATTTATTCCCCATGCTGCATCCATTTGCATCCAGGCACTAACATACATACGTATTATACATATAAAACAATATAATCAAGCAAGCACGTACCCTAGGAGGGGTGCAAGAGGATTCACTGTAACCATAAGCGTCCATGATGTGTTTTGTGCTTTGATCCTCAGCTTCAGGGGTAGCCAAGGCACATCTTGAGGAGGAAGCAATGGCACAATCATTGCTACCTTGGACCCCACTGCTCAAGTCCTTCAGCTTAAAGCCCATCGGACCAAACTGGCCAGCGTGCTGCCAAAGATTCTCCTGCCCTGTTTTGGCCAGGGGGATCCCTTAGAGGCTACAATCACAAAAACACAA
>VZRS01013877.1:0-22737 GCA_013398055.1 Ifrita kowaldi
GTCCCGTCCCGTCCCGTCCCACCGCCGCCGGGCACCCCCGGGGCTCCCTGGGGACCCGCCGCCCCCCCAGCCTTCGGGGACGCCGCGCCGGGTCGCGCCCCGCCGGATCCCTCCATCCCCGCCGGATTCCTCCATCCCCTCGGACACCTTCAGTCCCGGCGGGATCCCTCCATCCCCATGGGGTCTTTCCATCCCCATGGGGTCCCTCCATCCCCACGGGATCCCTCCATCTCCGCCCGGTGCCTCCTTCCCCGCGGGATCCCAAGGCGACCCCCGGGGCTCTGCGCTCCCAGACCGCGGCGGGACACAGTGGGGCTCAGCACCAGGCTCCGGGATGCCCGGCAGTGCCCCATGGAACGATAGCTGTGGGTGCAGCCGGGGAACGTTTCCCGTTTGCAAGCCTCAGCACTGCCTTCGGGCAGTTGTTTGGGCAGGGAAGCGTCAGGGAAGAGGTGAAGAGGCACCTGCTGGGGCACCCAGCACCCCCCAGCACATCCCCGCTTCTGCTCGGGCTCACTGCTCTGCTGTTCATGGACGTGGATCCCCACACATCCCGGAGCACGGAGCAGCTCCCGCAGACACGTGTAACCAAACATGCGCTGCACAGGTGACATCGCCCAGAAATGCTGGGGGGAAGGACCCTTTGGAGGTCTCCAGACCAACCTCCTGGCCCAAGACAGATCTAGACAAGCATGGCTGTGGCTTTGTCCAGCCAAGTCCTGCAGACCCCCAAGGATGCCCATCCCCACAGCTCTCTGGGCACTCGTCCTACAGATGCACATCCCTCCAGGGGAAGGGTGTTTAACACCCAGCCTGACCCTCCCAAGTGCAATTACACAAACTTTCACAGAGGAGCTCAGAAGCAAATCTCCAGAACCCAGGAGTGGCCGTGGGGATAAAAATGCAATGCCTGCCCTCCGAGAACACTCCCACAAAACCCCAGCACCCTGGAGCCACACGTGTGGAAGGGTCTGGACAGGCACGTGAAACCAGCCCCCCGCAGGCAATGAATGAAGGGCTCTGTGCCAAGCTGGAGGTGCCCTGCTGCACATCCCACCCTCCTCCAGACGCCTTTGGAGGTGCTTTGCAAACGGCACAGAGGTGTGTTCGAGGCTGAGAAACCCAGCACTTCCTGGAGACAAAGAATCCCAGCAGGATCCTCAGGTGCCTCAGGATGGGGAGGGTAAAGGCCTGCTCTCTGCTACTGGCACCAGGGCTGTTCTCTGTCGCTTGTGAGCAGAGGTCAGAGAAGAAAACGACATGGACGGTTCAGGATGGAATGGAACCGATGCTTTATTAATTTACAAATTCACTTATATACCTTAGCACGCTGGACTGACATAAGGTCATTGGTTCCCTGGTGAGCCTCAGAGGGATTGGCTGGACCCAGTAACACTTCAGATATTTTCTCTTTAGTATCATAACAATACCACAGTTTCCAAAATCCTTTAACTGTTTTCCCAGAGCGTCCGTGAGAAAGCAAGGCTTTCACACAGATGCTGTCAGAAAACTGAGAAATCTCTCTGCAATCAAGCTTTCAGCATTCACAGTTCTCCAGTCTTGTTCTTTTTGGGCTTGTCCTTTTTGCTTCCCTTCTGGCCCTTCCCCAGGGCAGAGCATCCCTCAGCGCTGTCCCTGCCTGCCTGGCAGAGATGGGCTGTCAGGGACTGCTGGTTTTAGGAGAGGGATTGAGGTCAGCAGGGATGACAGGAGCAGCCACCATCTCACACCAGTCCTACTACAGCAGCAAGAGGAAGCCCTGCTCTCCTCCTGTGCCCTGTCCTGAGCTGGGCTCTGCCCCCCGGCCCTGGTGGCACAGGAGGTTGAGCAGGGCTGTGGTTTGGGAAGGGAAGCAGAGGAAGGTGCGTGGCTGAGTGCCACAAAAGTCTGTGGCTTCCTGAAGGGGTGAGACGGGAGCATCAGATGCTGTGAAAAATGGGGTGAAGAAGGGCAGTGTAACTGTTTGAGCCCTTTCAGAGCTCCCCAACACCCAGTGCTGTCCTAGGACCCTGCTGACTCCCCATGAACTGCTCAGCTGCAGCCTCAGCTCAACCTTGTTGCCCAAATATTCAAGGAGCAGCAAAGTTCCATCTCCCTGCCCCTCTGAAAAGCTCTTCTCCTTTCCTGCTCTTGGCAGGGCTCATCAGGTGAGACAGAGACTTGCTGATTTTGTCACCCCTGGTCAGAGGTGTTTGCACAGGAAACACTTTTGTGGCTATTTTCCAAAGAATCACACAATGGTTTGGGTTGGAAAGGACCTTACAGACCACCTCATCCATGCAGGGACACCTTCCACTATCCCAGGGTGCTCCAAGCCCTGTCCAACCTGGCCTTGGACACTTCCAGGGATGAAACATCCACATTTTCTCACAAATTGTATAGGAATGACTGGGAGAGGGGGTTGCTTTTGATAACCCTCTCATTTTTTGACTCACTTCCTGCTATCACAGCATTATGCAGAGGATACAAGCCTGGGCATCAAGGAATTATGGACATCAGCATTTTCTGAGAGCACCTCAGGGAGTATTTTGCAGCCACAGTGCCAGGATGTCCCCAGCCAGATCCCAGGAGCAGCTCAGGAAGAGGGCAGCCCGCTGCCCCCAGCTCTGAGAGTGGAACCACGTGGAGAGCACCATGCCATGGTCCCCAGAGTCGCATCCAGGCCTCGATGTCTTTGGCAAGGAAGGTCACAGTGCCACCTCTGCAGTTCTGCTGGGATTTTCTCTCCAGATCTGTGTGCTCTGGTGCACCACAGTCCCAGGCCTTTGGGTTCTAGGGCAGCCCAGGTCCCTTTCTCAGACTCTGGGAGAAGCTGTGACTCCCTGAAGCCCCTCCTGGTGTGTCAAGGAGCTGCCTGGATGTTTTCCCCGTCCTGGCTGGGGAAGGGAGCACTGCTGGGCAGGGCAGAGTTCCCACAGCACCTCTACCAAGGGACCAGAGGGAATGGGAGCGGTGGTGGCTCCTGGGTAAAGCCGTGGCAGGTGAGGGGCTTCCAGTAGTTCTGGAAATTCTTGGAAGTCCAATGCTGCTCTCAACTCAGGTGGGCAGAATCCCAGGAGAGCCATGAAGCCTCGTAGAGGAAGGAAAGAGCACTGGACCCCACAGAGCTGTGCGGCCCCACCCAGACCTGCTGAGGAAGGCTGGAGGGGACTGGCCAGGGCCCAGGTGGTGAGGTGCCCGCAGAGGACAATCCTGTGCTGATGTTTGAACCCTTCAGTCCCAGACAGGGAATTCCAAGGACAGAGCAGCTCACGGGGGGCTGCCGAGGCAGGCAGTTCAGCAGGGGTGGGGCAGAGGGCCCAGACACCTCTGTGCTGCCTCCTGGGAAGTGTCTCTGATGTGAGGAAGGTGCCTTCCCATCCAGTTTGGAGGCCACATTTTCACGCCTTCTGTTTATATCAGAAGAGTTATGGTTGGCAGGACATGTTTTCCCTTCTGGCTGGGGTGAGGGAGGGAATTCCAAACGGTGTGGAAGTACCTGGGGGGAGGTGGGAGCTACAGGGCAGGTGGAGGAGCAGCCACACTCCCGGGTGTTACAGCTGGGGCAGTGTCTGCACTGAAGAGCTGCCAGCGGAAGGGGCTGAGCTGCTGGGCAAGCTGAGCACACCCTGAGGCCATGGAGGGGGTCTGTGACCTGCCCTTCTTCGTCCTGGTTCCTTCTGCCAGCAAAGGGGAGCCTGGGAGAGGCGCTGGGCTGAGAAAGGGCAGCCCTGGCTGCGCCTTCTGCTCTGCTCGTGGCAGGACAATGGAGATGAGTCTTCAGCAGGAGGTGTCCAAGGGACAGCGTGTGGGACAATGTGAGTGCTCTCCTTGTCCCCAGACCTCTCTTCCCTCTTGGGTTGTTGGGCAGCTGCTGTAGCAGGGCCTGTCCCCAAAACTCCTGCCTGGCACGAGGTGGGAGAGAGCCCAGCGTGGGAGGGGAGGTGTCCGAGCAAGGAGGGAGGAGCAGAGTCCTGGAGCTGCTCTTGGGGAAAACACAATGAACCTCGGGAGTCTGGCTGGCCAGTGAAGAGCTGGGTCAGAAGGAGGATGAAGAGAAGATGAGTTGGTGAAGAAAAGAAGGTGCCAGGAGAGACACCAGACAGAGCTGGAGGAGGACAAGGCGGTGGAGCTGGGCATGAAGCAAGTCCCAGAGCAGGAATGTGAGTGGCTCTGTGCTGGCTCAGGACACAAAGGGAAAAGGCTTTGCCAGAGGCAGGGCCGAGGACTTTGGAGAACAAGGCTGTAATGACATCAGGGGAAAGGAAAACTGGTGAAAGCAGGAAGGCAGCAGGAGTAGCTGAGAACCTGGGTACCTGAGGGGGTCCCCCCAAATGGGGGAGGCTGCTCTCACCGTTCCACTGCCCAGTGCAAGGCCAAGGCTCAGGATTTGCCACGGAGCTCCCAAGCCAGTAAAACCCGTGAGAGCCTGGAGGAAGAACAGTTGTCTTCTGTCCTGGCAAGCTCTCATATCCCGATTCCTGGGGTCATGCTCCAGGGCTTGTCATTGTGGATGCCTCTCCAGCTCAGTTATTTTATTTCAGAGCTGATCTGATCTGTGCTGGTTTGAAAGCACAGTTTTAGGGGCATTTCCCAAGGCACAATGGCCATGTTTCTTGTAAAGCAGATCATTTCTGAGCCAGCTGCTTGCTGCTCTGTTCACTGTCCGTGGCCATCTGGGCAGGTACCTGTATCAGCAGTGATTTCACACCTACAGTTCACGTAGGGTTTTATCCAGGGCATTTCAAGGACATTTTAATCCAATTTCAGTTGCCACCTGGCTTCATTTGATCCACCACAAAGAGGTAAATACTGTGAGATTTTGGAGAAAAGGCATTTTGAGGGATTCATGCAAATCCAAGAAAATTTCCCGCTCAATGTTTCTTTTATGCTGGATTTGACTTCACAGGAATTTCTGATACTTGGGTGTTGATTAAATGTATTGGGCACAATACTCACATTTTCCCACCCAGGGCTTTGCAAAACCCGCCCCTCTCCCCATTTGAGTTGTGAATTGACCCATACAGCCCTGTCCTGCTCAGGGAGCCGGGCAGCAGTTCCCACACTCCAGAGAGGGCATCCAGGACCCCATGGAATCACCGGGGTTTGTACAGCCCACAAAACAAAAGCCCCTTCCTTTCTCGGGAGAAGAAAGTTTTGGGATGGCAAAAGGCTTTCCAGCCCCTCTCTCAGGTACTGCCCAGCGAGCCAGAGAGGAGGAGGGGACAGGGAAGTGACGCCACCATCCAGCCGCCCCCTCTAATTCAGATGCCGTTTCCTTTTGGCTCCTGTGGAGCCCAGAGCTGACAGGTCCCATCCCCAAGAACTAAGGAACATTCCACATTTCTGTCATGCTCGTTGAAGTTTGTCCATCCCAAGGGACAGCTCACATCTGCTGCAGTGGTTCAAAATCTCCTTCCTGCCACTGCAGCTGATGCCAGCAGCCCTGCCCGGGCACTGCCCTTCACAGGCACCACACAGGGCATCTATAGCAACAAAAACCAAACGTCAGGAGCAAAGCCTGAGGGATTCCCTGGTATCCCAACACCCTCGGAGTCTGGGGTGTCACATTGCCTGTCCCCAAAGACTTCTCCTGAGGTACCTCTGGCCAGGACATGATCCTCTTGCTTCTGCTGAGCTCCTTCTCTGTCCCAGCAGTGTGAGGGACACACCTGGACTGCCCCAGACTGTGGCTCCAGGCCACGGGGTGCCCTGAGTGTGCCTGGGGTGCCCAGGCTGGGAGAATCCTTTCCATGGCTGCCAGGAATTACAACCAGCCCAAGGAAGAACTGCATTCATCCTTTTGAGACACCCCATCTGGGGCCCCAGCCCCCCTTCAGCCATCCCATCACTCAGCACCTTTGGTTCCCGGGGCTTCATTGGCAATGAGGAGAACACAATGGCAGATATTCCCTCTATTTTTCCTGTTTTGGTCTCCTAATGTCCTGTTCTCCTTGATGACCATCCAGGAGGTTTGAGATGCTATTTTTATAGAAGGCTGTGCTTACTTTAGCACTTGTTGTATATTGGAAACTCATTGTCCATAAAGAGATGATGAATTAGCTCAGGTGCCAGCGTTCCCATCACAGGCACGAGACAGATCCCTCCTCCCGTGTCCCACTGTGCTGCTTTACCCTGTGACAATGGTGCTCATTGCACCAGCTTGGGCTGGGGAGGGAATCAACCCCCAGCTAATCACAGGGAATGCTCTGGAGCACTGCTGCTTCTCCACCCAAGCTCTGCTCTGCAGCGTCACCAGCACTCAGTGACCCTGTACCTGGACGCTTTGGGGTTTTCCTCAGCTCATCCCAGAGGGAATGGAAGGAGCAGCAGCTGTTACCTGTGAGCAGCCTGATTTCACAGTGCTTTAGTGGAGATCCAGGCACAGCTCAGGCCCCCTCCCACCTCAGCCATGGGTGCTGTGGAACAGGGAAAGGTGTGGAGAGTCAGCAGCAGGGTCAGAGCCAGAGACCCAGAGGAGCTGCGGGGTTGGGATCCCTCCATTTGGATGGGAGACAACAGAGCAGGTACAACAGAGCTCCTCCAGACCTCTCACGCTGACAGACACTGGACAGGAATTTACAACTGTTGTGACATCAAGTTAAGTCACCTGGTGGCGTTTTAAATAAAACCCCCACTGGGTGCTGTCCTTCACACAGCCAGGACATTGTCACCAGGAGCTCTGGGACTGCAGGTGACACCAAGTCACAGAAGCCAAATGTTCACATGCAGCTGAAGGAGAAACCACGTAGATTTATGGAAGGAAAAACCCCCACTGTTGCTAAAGCCATCAACACTACCTTGGGCTGGGGAAGTCCCTAAGCTGCAAATTCTTGCTGTCTGGGAAATTTTTCAGGAGAAGTCTCGTTACGTGCACATTCTGTTCCTGTGATTTTCCCAAGGAATCTGCTTTTGCACAGCGTTGCTGCTGGGCAGGAGCCAAATTTCAAAATCTAAACAGAAAATTGGGGAAATGGTGAAACAGATCAAAAGAAAAATCAAATTACAAAGGTGGCGAAAATGAAAGCAGGGGACATGTCATGGATCAGAAACATGCAAACCTCGGGGAGATGAAAGGCAGAAGGAACATGATGAGACTCCTCTGGAAAAGCCCATTGCTCCCTGACGGCATCCAAGTGCCTGATGGGGATTTCCTGGTGTGGCTTTGTCTGGAGATGCAACAGGTCAGGGTTGAGTCCACAGCCTCCCGAGGGGGTGGGAAGTAGCCCCGAGTTCCTGTTTGTGCCATGGGGAGCAGCTCAGCCAGGGCAGAGGACACTGCTGAGGAGTCCCAGGGCCCTCAGGTGAGGTGGACAGAGATGAAAGGAGAAGCATCAGGAGTCTCCAAAGGACCTGAAGTCCAAGACTCAAGAGTCTGCACGTGTTCCCCAAGGTCTGCCTCTCACCACAAACAGGAGCTGAGTGAGGGGTGCCATGAACTGCACTGGGCACACACCTGCCTGCACCACACTGTGGGGGGGTTCCAACCTAAAGCCAGTCGGGACCTGACAGAAATTGAAATCCTGGGTTTCCAACTTCCTTTGGCAGTGAAAGGTCCCTGCCTGTGCAGCAAGGCAGGACAGGGAGATGGAGGGATCAGATGTTCCTCAGGATATTTTGGAGTGAGCCATGGTGGTGTCACTTGTCCTGACAAAAAGGTGTCTTGGGCCACCCAGGAAGGTTGGTGAGGCTGCAGCCTGACAGTGAGGCATGAACAGGTCCCTGCCCACAGCATGGGGTTGGAACGTGATGATCTTCAAGGCCCCCTTCAACCCAAACCGTTCTCTGGTCCTGTGATGAAGAGCCAAAATGAGGAGGCAGCAGAGGCTGCAGAGCTGCGTCTCTCAGCGGCACCTGTTGTGGTCAGACAAGGGGTGAAGGGTTTAAACCAAGGGAGGGTACATTCAGACCAGATATAAAGAAAAAAATAAAGGTGGTGAGGCCCTGGCACAGGCTGCCCAGAGGCGCTGTGGCTGCCCCATCCCTGGAGGTGTCCAAGGCCAGGTCAGAGGAGGGTTGGAGCAGCCTGGTTTTGTTGAAGATGACCCTGCCCGTTGCAGGAGGTTGAAAATAGACGGTCTTTAAAGGTTCTTCCCGACACAAACCACTCTCAAGTGACTGCTCAGGACAGGATTGAGGAGCAGGGCCAGGATAGTCCTTGCACCCGGGAGAAAACAGGAGAACAGAGAGGAGCTCACCCATCCTGGTCAGTCTTGCTGAGTTCCAAGGAAAAGGCCAACACCTCAGAGAGGCCTCCAAGGAGGTCTCTTGGCTGGATGGAGAGGGACTGTTGATCACAATTAGTACTCAGTCAGTCCACGTGGAGCTGCTGGGCTGCAAGAAGGGAATCAATGACAAACTGAGCCAGTCTAAGAGCTCGGTGCTGCCTAAAGAGGAATCGCTCTTCCCCCTCCTTTCTTTATCCCCTCTGCTCCCAGCTGCAGTCCTGATCACTGTTCGACACCATATTCTGCATAATTCTGCATAATCAGGGATCTGGACAAGTCCATGGAGAGCTCTGTGGGCCCCCAGCTGGTTCCAGGTGGGATGTTTGGGTGGATACCCAGCCTTTGGCAGAGAGGCAGAGGAGATGTGGGGAGCAGCCCCTCCTTCTGCCCGTGCTGGGCTGGGAGCTGAGTTCCCACCAGCTCAGGAGCTTCCCCTGAGGACATCGTGTCCCAAAAGTGTCCTGGTGGCCAAACCCTGAGCCACAGCAGGGACTGGGCATGAGAACCCCCTCAGCCTGAGCCCTGCTCTGCCAGCCAGGCCCTCAGCTGAGCTCACCCAAAGCGTCTCCAGCTCAACCCCAGGGTCTCCAGATGGGTCCTTTCCCCAGTGAACCCTGCTGGGCCTGCGGCTCCAGGTGCTGCCCCGGGACGAGCTGATCGCTTTGCAGGGAGGAACAAATCGTGATTTCCAAAGCACTGAACACTCACCTCCTCAGTCAGGTGCATTTAGGTAGATAAGTCAGGTTTAGGAGAATAAAACCCAGGGAGTGCAGCCAGGCAGGGCCTGTCTTGCCCCTTCTCCATCCTCAACCAGTGGGGCTGCATGCCGAGAGTGGGACCAGGTCCTGGATCACTTTTGAGCCCACGTCACTTCACAAATGCTTTCGGGAGCTGTGTTTTGAGTCCTCTGGGTTTGCTGTCAACCACAGTTTCCTGGCCACAGCGTGTGGGCCAGTGGCTACGTGCTCTGAGCTTCCTCTTCAATGAGCTGCACCCTCCAGACACTGCTCTGGGAAACGGCCACGGACAGCACAAACAGCCACGCTCAGGAGCAGGGAAGTGATTAAGAGGAAACAAAGTGGATGTGGATGCCAGACTGGAGGGTTCTGAGAGCAGGAATGAACTACAAACAGCCTCAAATCGATCATCTGCTATTGCTTCGGCAAATAAATGGAAGTGGGGTAGAGCCTGGGAGACTCGGAGGCGAAACACGGTGCTGGGAGGAAAAGGAAAGGACAGAACAGGAATAAATTGGGGCTGAGAGGGAAGGCAGGGAGTGCTGATGTACTGCACACCCAGTAAAGAAGAGGTTAGGGGCTGAAGACATTAATGTTTGAGGTGCAGATTAGTAAGAAACCGAGGAAAACATTATTATAAACCTTCCACACAGATTTGGCAAAGTGGGCTCTGGTTGGGGATTTCCTTTCCTTCCTTCTGCAGATGAAGGAACATCACAGCCTGAATTTGCCACTCCGACTGTCCGAGAGGGAAATCTCCCCCTCGCAGGGATGCGTCGAATTTGAAGTCTAAATTTGCATCGGAAGGGTGTTAAATTGACCTGAATTATCAGCAAACGGGAGTCCTGCTCTGGCTCCGGGTGAAGCCGCTGCGCTGCCCCGCGCCCATCCCGGCTCCGCTGCCGCTGCCTTGCCAGCAGATGGTACTGTGCCCCCGAGGATCGCCGGCTTCTCCCGGAGAAATGGTTCCGAACGCTCGGGAAAGGTGTTTGCTGCTCTTCCCGGCTCACCCCAGCACCCTGCTCTGCCCGAGGCACCCTGATCCCCGGGGTGAGGGGTGTCTGTTCCCGGGGACCCCCTCACTCCGCAGTGACACTGAGCGCACACCTGACAGGTGACCTGGAGCATCCCACAGAGCTGGGGAAGGTGGTGATGCCTTGAGAGGCCTCCTAGAAACACTGACTAGACAGGAATAAGGGAATAAAGCTCGGTGTTTATTTGAAAGGCCTTCAAAGGTACCCCTGGGGAGCCAGAGGCCACTGCCCAGATGGACCCCGAGCTGGACGGCAGGGCACGAGTCCTTCACACTTTGATAGGTTTGGTTCATTTGCATATCAGGGTTAATTCTCCAATTAAAGCTTCAGTTTAATGATGTAATTCCCCTCACCCCCACTTTAGAAGCCTTTGGTTTATACTTTTTGGGCCTAGGACAGTCTGGGTGTCCTTGAAGAGCAGGCCCAGAGAGGTTTGTTGTGTCTGCCTGGCACCAGAGAGCAGAAATTACCAGGCCACAAGAAACTCCAGAGTTACACACTGGGCAGTACAGGATTTGGAAAATATAAAAGTTAAAACCTAAGGCATCAGTGGGATGCAATGGGATTGTCCTTCAGGTGTGGTTCTCCCAGACTGACTGTGCCCCTGCATCCTCAGAGCTGGGATACCCCAGTGATGGGCACTGCCGGGAGCCCAAGGCCTTGGGGAAGGTGTTTTTGGGGACAGAACCTCTACCTGTGCTTTGCTGGACAGCCCAGGTTTGTCTGTGGGGGGACCAGGGGAGAATCAGTGACCCAGGGCTTCAACCCACACCACAAATGGACCCAGAACAGGGTGCCCAGAGCAGCTGTGGCTGCCCCAGCCCTGGCAGTGTCCAAGGCCAGGTTGGATGGGGCTTGGAGCAGCTTGGGACAGTGGGAGGTGTCCCTGCCCATGGCAGGGGTGGGATGGGGTGGGATGGGGTGGGATGGGATGGGGTGGGATGGGATGGGATGGGATGGTCTGTAAGGTCTGTGACTCTGTGGTGCCCGGGCAGCTGTCACAGACCCACTGGATGGCACTTGTGTCCCACTCTCCGAGCTCTCCTGGCAAGGCCCCCCTCCAGCTGAGCTTATTCCCCGGGCCAGGGAGCTCGGGTGGGAGGCAGCTCTGCAGGAGGGACTGCACCACCCTCACTGCATTTTAGGAGAGTCTTCCTGTAAAATAAAGATGGTCTGTGAAAAACTCAGGTGATTGAGAGTCAGCCACAGGTTGCAAAAGTGTGAGCAGGACACAAGATGCTGCCCGTGCCAGTTCTGAATCACAAACACACACTTGTGATCAGAGAGACACCGATCCTGCTCCAACACACAGAAACTCTCACTCCTGAGCACATTTTCCATCAGAAATGTGATGATAAAACAAATGGAGCAGTCGATAAAGGTGGCACTGATGTAAATAGAGATTTCCCCCCAATAAAGGTTATTTTTACAGCTGTGATTCACCACTCAGCCCCACAAACAGGACACCGGGGTAGCTGAGGGGGCAACCCCAGGGCAGGGATGTGGCTGTGATGATGACACAGGGACAGAGAAATTTAAGCCAGAGCAGTGACCGAGGAGAGCCCGAGGAGCCCTCACCTGAGGAGCCCTCTCCTCTCCCTGCACTGGGAACACTGGGATGGGCACAGAGAGGACCACACTGACTGGGGCACACTCCACTTGGCTTTTTTGCCTTCTTATGGAACAGAAGTGGATTTACAGGGATCAGAAGTGAAGCTCTGGTATCTTTTTAGCTCCATGAAGTTCCAGCTCCCCCTGCAATGAGTCCTCCAAGGGCGGCACACTTGTCAAGTTACATGACGGGAAGGATGATGCTCAGACACTCTGAGGGGTGCAAGTTCCTTTTATTTTTGTCTGTAGACAGCAGGCAAAGCCCTGCAGAAGTGCCAAGCACAGAGCCTGGAAATGATCAGCTGCTCTGCAAAGCAGGACCGGGGCAGGAGCTGGGGATTGAGGGCTGTTTGTGTGGGAGGAGGGTGGGATGCAGGGTTCTGTGTCCAGGGAGCACAGTGGGAATGGAAGATCCAACTGCCCAGGACATGGAAATCTGTCAAAGGCAGCAAAAACCTGTCTGCAAACACTTGTCCAGCTGAGTGTCAATTGATGCAGCTGCTCTTCATTTGGAGTTATTAACCTGCCTTCATTGAAGGTCAGTTCTTGCTGAGCAGAGAGGTTCTGCATCGGGAATGGGGTGGCTGATGGGCATCATTCAGCTCCTGCTGAGCTGGCAGAGTCTGTGTCTGCATTTCTGCTGGGATCCCAGGGCTGTGCCCATGTTCAGGACAGCTTTTCAGAGGGTGTAGCTCTGCTTGCCCCATGCACAGTGTGTCACTGCCTCACCCTCTGCGTGGAGCCCGGGAGGAGGAGGGAGCAGGATCCTGGCTTTGCAGCCATCGCTGGGAGGATTCCTGTGAAGGTGTTCTGGACTATTTTAGTGTTTTGTGTTGTTATCACACACAAAAACTGGACTAAATCAACATTTATAAAGCAATTCAGCATCTTCTTCTCATAGAAGTGCTGGTGGGAAGGAGCCTTTGGAGGTCTCTAATCCATCAAAGCAAGACTAAGGCTGGAAGGTTCCCATGGTTTGGTCTGCCCGAGTCTCCAGAACCTGCAAGGATGGAGATCCCACAGACCCTGGGGGTAACAAGATCCCTTCAAACACAGCTCTGGGTTTTAGAAGAAACTCGAGAAGCTGATGGGAGCAAACTGAGATCTGCACAGTCGTGCCCTACACTGGCACAGTCATTCCCTACCCAGCCCCGCTCAGTGCCTGGCTCTGCTCCCAGCAGCAGGAAGTGAGAGCCAGAGCAGGTCCCTGGCCTGGCCTCCCCCTCTGTCCCTCTGCCACATTCAGGTCACAGCATCCAACACCTGAGCTCAGCACAAGGGAGGGAAAGGGGCTCTGGAGCCAAGTCCTGAGGGCAGGGAGGGGGGCCAGGTCCCAGCCTCGGTCACCACCCCACGTCCCAGCTGTGCTCTCTCACAGCTCACCACAACCCTCCCAGCACCAAAGGTCCGGGAAGACCAGAATACCCCCAACAACCCATGAAAAAGCAGGACTGGGCTCTGCTGACCCAGCTGAGCCCAGCTGGCCAGGGCTGGGGCAAGCGGTGCTGTGCAGTGCTCCCAGTGCTGTCCTACCCCTGCAGGAGACTCATTTCCCTCGTCCTTCCCTCTGCCTGGTTGTCCCTCGTGTGTGACACCCCGTGGGCCTGAGCAGGACTTCCTGCAGCACATCCACCGCGGGTGCGAGCCCCCAGCTCTAACCCCGAGGTGAGGAGGAGCCAAGAGCACTGGCTGAGCTCTACGACAAAACTTTGGGGCTCGAGTTATGCAACTGTCACTGGAGAAATCGGGGGAGGCAGCACAGAGCTGAATTTATCCCTTTCACTTCAATTCCTGGCACCTGGTCAGCCAGATCCCTCTGGAAAACCCAAGAGCTGTGACAAGCAAGAAAACTCTGTCCAGCTTCCCTGGAAGAGGCCTTCAGCTCCCTCCTCGTGGTGGCTGTTTGGGTGCTGGGGCTGCTGTGGGGACAGACAGTGGGAGCTGTTTGTCAGCTCCGAGCACAGAAACATTCCCCGAGTGCAGAGGAGCCGGGGGAGGAGGGTCGTGCTGGGGGGAATAATGGGCTGGAAGAGGCAGCGATCTGCCCTGTGGGGATGGGTCCCCAGGGCAAAGGATGCACAACTTGTCCTAGATTTTTCCCCCTCCCCTTTTTTTTCTTTCTGAGATCCGAATGTATAATTGCAGGAGGGGACAAGAGCGAAAATGAGCTGAAGACTCGTAACTGCAGAGGCCGGTCCCTGTGAGCAAAGGGCCACATGTCCCCTTTTATCGCCAGCCATAATTCCCTCCTTGGCTCAAAGGCGGCTGTGAAAAGAGCAGGACTGGTTCAAACTTCCTTGGGGTCTCCGTGGCAACCAGCCCTGCAGGAGCCTTTTCTTCCTTTCCCCTCTTTCCTCTTTTGTTGTTGTTGTTGTTGTGTCATTAAAACTTCCCGGATTGAATCCCCACCAGGCTGCTCCGCAGGCCCCTCTCCAGACCTCCTGCCTGCCTCCAGCCAGCTGCCCTCGCCTTTTCTCATCCCCTGCACCAGCAAAGTTCAGCCCCAGCCCAGCAAAGCCCAGTCCAAACTCAGCCCCACTCAGTAAAGCCCAGCCCAGCTTCCCATCAGGGTATTTTTTCCTGTCCCACTTTGTCCCCACCCGCTATTTTAGCTTCTTCCAGTTCAGCCCAACATCCTCAGAGTGCTCAGACAAAACTGGGGGTTCTCCGGTCCCTTTGGGCTGGGCTGTCTCAGGAGGGGCGTGGGGCAGTCCAGCCCTGGCACCCCCGTTCTGCAGCCCCAGGGCTGAGCAGGGCCCCTCATGCACCGGGAGCTCAGGCACAGAAGGGGCTGCTGGGGAGCCACAGAGCCCTGCCTTGGACAGCCGGTCCTGGGCAAGCACAGCAAGGCCAGATCCAGCACCTCACACCCTCTGTGAGAGCAGGGGACAGCCCAGGATGCGAGAGCCGAGATCTGTGTCACCCATCCCTCCCTGGCAGCACCGGAGCCAGGCAAAAAAGCAAACACCACGGATTAGAGCTGCCCTGTGCTGTGCTGCCTGGGCCGGGCTGTGACACCACCCCAGGGGCATGGCCAGGGCTGGGGTGGGAGCAGATCTGGGCTCTGGGGACCAAGGCTCCATCACTGCTCTCTGTGACCAGGGACAGGACCCAGGGAACGGCTGGAGCTGGGCCAGGGGATTCGAGATGGAGATCAGGGAAAAGTTCCTGCCCCAGAGGGTGCTGGGCACTGCCCAGGCTCCCCAGGGAATGGTCCCGGCCCCGAGGCTGCCAGAGCTCCAGGAGCGTTTGGACAGCGCTGCCAGGGATGCCCAGGGTGGGGTTGTTGGGGGGTCTGTGCAGGGCCAGGGTGGGACTGGGTGAGCCTTGGGGATCCTGTCCAGCTCAGGACATTCTTTGAGTCTCATCCCGTGATTCCAGAGGGAAACATTTCCTACGGGCACAGCAGGCAGGGCAGGGCCAGGGGCCCAGCAAGGAGAAGGTCTCCAACCCTCACAGTGCTCCAGGGCACTCCCACCCAGCCACAGCCCAGGGAAAGCACAGCACTGATGGAAATCCATGAAGCTCCTTTTCCTCCAGCAGCACAGGCACTCACCCACATCAGAGGGCCCCATGATTTCCAGCTACAACATCGTGGAAAATCACAGCCTGCAGCAAAAAATAGCTGGTCTCATTCTTTTACCAATCTCCAGGATACTGCTGGGCTGGAGTCCTGGGGAAGGAGAGAAGGAAGGGGAGGAATGACTCTGCTCTGTCTGCTCTCCATCCCTCCCCCATCCCTGGGATGCATTCCTGCAGATGTCAAGGTAGACAGAGCTGCCTCAAACAAGCCCAGGACCTGGGGCGTAGTTTCTTCATGTGCTCAGCTCGCCCAATTAGCCAGATTTACTGCAGCCCTGAGAGGCAGCTCAGCCTCTCCCATGGATCCAGGCTGCCCCAAACATGAGGTGAAAACTTCTCTTCACTTCCAGCTCCAGAGGGGCAGCACGAACTGGTCTTACAGTGCTTTGTGTGGTGGAGCTGCTCCCAGGAGATCCCCGAGGCTGCTCCCCCACCAGCCAGACCTTCCACAGCTCTGGCACATCCTCACCCACACTCACCCAGCCCTGCTCCCTCCCATTCACCCACAGACCCCTCACACACACCCTGACAGCTGGGGCTCTGCCCATCCCACTCACACCTCCCCTGTAGCCCCAGCTACTGCTCCAAATTGATAAAAAAATCACATCTTTGTGCAAGAAAACCTTCTGAGACCTTTCCCACAGGCCTTAGACCGGCCTAAGTGGCTCAGGTGAAGACTGAACAGAGCCCTAAATGGCATCTGGAAATAATTTTCCCACTAAGAGCTGGTGGCTGGTGGGAAAAGCGTCCTACGGGACCAGACTTGGATTTTCCTTTCCTTCAGAAGAGAGTGGGGATGACTTGGAGCAGGGGTGGCATGGACAGAAGAGCAGAAGGTGGACAGAGAACACTTTAAAGCTGCATCCCGAGCTCTGTAAGCCCAGAGCAGTGACCCCACATGATGCCAACACTATTTCAGGCAAATCTGTGCCAGTTCAACATAATAAACTCCTTGTATTTACTGAAGTTTGGGATGGGTTTCGCTGCTCTCTCTCTGTGCTCCACGTTGCCATAGCCACTAAAACCCATGTGCTGGACCTTCGTTAGGGGATTTTTTTTTTCTGAACCTCTCCTTGGCAAAATAGAGGAAAGATCTGAAAATCGAATGGAGTTCGAAGTGTGAGGTGCAGAAGGAATTGAAGGAGATGACAGCGAAAGAAAGATGTTTTTATTGGCAGTCTGTAACTGCTCCAGTTCGTGGGCACCCAGGCACTGAGGGGAAGTGTCCTTGGAGGATTTCTGGCTGTGCTGGAGGAGCCAGCGCTTCCATCTCCCCCATTTCCTGTGATCCCCCGGCCACACAGCAGGATTTTGTGACTAGAAAGGAGGAGAACAGCTGAACCTCGGGTAGCACCATTTATCCTCCTTCTGCCCTTCCAATACGAACTCTGGGGTTCCAGTTCTGCTCCTCTCAATATTTATCAAGCCTGTGATTCACGGCTGTCCCTTGATGTTCCAGCTCAGGGCTGCACGGAGGGGGAGACAGCTCCTTCCTGGAGGAGCTAATGGGATACACCCAGGAAATGTGATTTCCCCAGGTTTACAAGAAAGAATTCCAGGGGCAGATAAAGAACCTGGGCCAGCAAAATCACGTGAGGCGCTCTTGGGAAAAGCTGAGAACACAAGAACAAGTTTTTTGATTTGGATCTGAGAACAGGTACTACACTGCTGATGTTCTAAAATGCAACCTTTCGGATTTAATAAAAATATATCTTTTGTTTTTAAAGAAAATCAGATCTTAAACAAAAACATATTTTTTTTTTTCTTGTTAAAGGTAAAAAAAAAACCAAACAAACCAGAAATCCCAGTGCCTTGGCCACAAGACTGGGATATTGCAGGAAATTGGCTGAAAAGAATTTCTACCATCACTGGAAACCAAAAAATATCCCAAGTGGAGGAATTCTATGTCATCAGCTTAGAACAGTTTGTAAATAAATGGAGTGAGGTAAAGGCTATTTGCACAAAAAAAGAGCTGGACAGTTATTACTAAAACACTAAAAGCAGTGGCAAAAGGTTTTGCTAAACTCAGAGGTTCTTATTGCCATGACCTCAGCAGCCCCCAGACCCTCAGCTCCAGCCTGACTTCCCTCTGCTTTCCACCCACGTCTTTGGCAAAGGGAAATTTCAGAAGGAAACCATAAAGTAGAAGCTGTGTCCTGGTGCTCAGCTGAGCAGGGGAAGGTCCCTTTTCCTGCAGCTGTGGGTGCTCTCCCCTGTGGGCACCTGAGAGCCCCACACATCATCTGCAGGCAGCGAGAGGTGAAAGGCAGCCTTGGCCCCACCCTGCTCCAGAGGAGGCGCTGGAGCTGTGCTGGGGAGAACTGGGGGATGAGGAACGCGGGGTGTGGGATGGCAGCAGGGCCCCCCCAGCCAGGCAGGGAGAAGATCCATGGGAATACCCAGCAGTGTCCCTGTCCAGAGGGATGAACGCCCCCTGAGAACCCCCCTGAGGCCACCCTGCCCTGGTGTTATCTCAGGACAGCTCTGAATCACACAGAATCACAGAATCACAGAATCCCAGAATCACCAGGTTGGAAGAGACCTTCAAGATCATCGAGTCCAACCCATGTCCCAACACCTCAACTAAACTAAACCATGGCACCGAGTGCCACATCCAATCTCTTTTTAAACACGTCCAGGGACGGTGATTCCACCACCTCCCCGGGTAGAACATTCCAATATTTTATCACTCTTTCTGTAAAAGACTTTTTTCTAATATCCAATCTATATTTTCCTTGGCACAGCTTAAGACTGTGTCCTCTTGTTCTGTCAGTTGTTGCCTGGAAAAAGAGACCAACCCCCACCTGACTACAACCACCTTTCAAGAAGTTGTAGAGACCTGGGTGAGCCAATGTGAGCCCAGGTGGCACCAACTCACAGCATCCCCACCAGAGGTGAAGAGCCAGGAAGAGCAGAGGAGCAGCGCCTGCAAGAGCCAGAGGGAACACAAGGATCCAGGAGCGAGGTTTGGCCGAGAAAAATGAGGAACAGGGAAGTTCAGAAGGAATGTTGGTGTTACCTGTCACAGGTTAGCGCAAACAGAGCCCCCAGAAACACTCAGGATTTCAGTAGTTTGAGATGGAAGGAGTCAGACAGTTCATCAGGCTTTGAGGAAGGATTTCCTCAGCTCTTTACAGATTTTCTGTAATTATTTACTTTAGGACTGATGACTAAAGCCATCAGAGTACTAATGTCCTGTTTTACCTCCACTTTAAGACCAAAATTAAGGTCTTCAAACCAACAAATCCAACTTGTTTTAGGACCTGAAACCCCTTTAAAGACCATTGTCCAAGAGATCCACCTCCAGTTCCTGCTCCTGGCCATGTCCAGAAGTGAAATTCCACCTTTAGCACCCACTGAAGCCACCCTTCACCTGTGACCTGGGGTGGACCTGCAGGTGACCCCTCTCACTGCTCAGTGCTGCACCACAGGCCTTGCACATCCCCTGCCATCCCCAAAACTCTGAGCCAGGGGTCTAAACCCCCTCTGAGAGCTCATCCCAGTCACCCATCTCCTGCCCTTGGCTGTGAGGTGTGGCTTGTCCTCTTCTCATCAGCCTGACCGTGGGGTGACTCCACCAGGAGGGCTCTGAGCTCCCAGAGTCTCTCACTCCTCAGGGGTTCCACACATTGAAATCCGTGCTGAGAACAAATCCAGGAGACTCCATGGTCCCATCAGCTTCCCCAGGCACTTGGTTTCTTCCTGCTCGTAGATTCGGATGGAGAAAGGAAGAAAAGCTAAAAGAAGGCAAAGTCGCAAAGTTAGAGCCCAAGGGCGAGGAGAGGCACGATTCCAATGGGACCACAATGCTCCTTTGCTGGAGTGCTGTTGGAATAAACCAAAGGATCCCTTTGGATGCCTCAGCACCTCCAGAGGCCGAGTGTGCAGTGCCACAATGTCCCAGAGCACACCAGGGACTCTGTCCCAGGCAGCAGGGCTTTTCTTGAGCAGCCAAACCTCCGACTTCCTCAATTCCTTTCATTTCTGGGCATATTGAAACTGGGCTATGAGAGTCAATATTGCCAAACTAGACAGAGTGATGTGATTGAAAAGCCCCTCAGTTAATAAAACTGTCACTGTGCAGCACAAGGAGGTATCTATGAGTGAAATTTTGAAATTGTACTCTTTTGGGTAACTGTCATTTGCTCTTAGAAATTACATTTAAAATTAATGTTTGCTGTAGAACTTATAAATATTTGTTCAGGCTAGCATGAAATATGCCCAGGATAATTTTAGCATGTACGCATCAGATTTTCGTTTCGCAGCAGAGAAGACTCAAAGTCAGTCTGTTCCCCTCACAGACAATGGAGTCTTCATCCCTGGGAGACAGGTCCTCCTCCCAGGGGAGCCGTGCCTGCCATCCCAAGGCTTTGGGGATCAAGGCTGCTACAGCCAAAGACACAGCTGAGAACTGCCATTGTTTTTCTGCTCGTTTTTCTGCTCATTTCTCTGGGAGAAACTCGGAGCCAGGAGTCTCCTGTAGCAGGTTAGGGACAGGAAGGACCTTCTGCCCCCAGGATCTCCAATCCAAAGCAGCCCCAGACACGCTCCAAACACAGTCTCCTCACCAAAGGTGGGACAACACAAATGATGCTGGGACAAACAGATGCTGGGAGCAGAGGGAGCACTGGAATGGAGAAGTTAAAGGAGCGGGGGGATGAGCAACTCCAGAAGCTTCCTCAGACACCTGTCGGAGCCATGGAGAGCATTCCCATGAATTCAGGGTGCTTGGGATCAACCCTTCACTGTGCATCTTTGAGAACCTGCTGTGGCCACGTCCGTTTGGTGCTGGGGGGGCACAGGGGTGGGGTGGGAGCTTTGTATCTCTGCCCTTGTTGCAGCACAGCCCTTCCCGAGGCACTCTGAGATCCCTGCCCGACCACAACAGCAAATAAAGCCTCTGAGTTTGGCTCTGGGGTCACTTCCCCTCCTGGTTCCTGCAGAGGAAGCACTTTGTAGCTCGTTATTGGTTTGGTTTATAAATCCCAGCACCAAGAAATGGATAAAGAGCATTTTGTGTTCCCCAATGTCTGATGGGCAGGGACATCTCAGCCACCATAGAATAATTAAGATTGGAAAAAACCTTTAAAACCATCAAGTTCAACCATTAACCCAGCACTGCCAGGTCCACCAAGACCTTGATGATGGTCCCCAACCAACAGCTCAATTCAGATTTTAAAGGCTTTCCCAGAAATGGATTTCCACAGTGTCTGAGGTTTTTGTCCTCTCCCCTGGGCTCAGCCACCTGCAGCATCACCTGAGACATCTCACCTCAGGCTCTCCATCTGCTGCCTCTCTAGCAGTGGCACTTTAATGACAGAAATTCCATCCCTCTATACTTTTAATCCTTATTCTGTTAGTGCAGCTTCCAAACATCCACCGATACAAACCTGGGCAGCACTTCCAGTTGTGCTTTGGCCAGTGCAGCTCACAGGCACCTCAGTGTGTTTCACACAGCCCGGGGCTGTCTTTGGGCAGTAAGGGAGGAGTGCCTGTGACCATTCCCTGGCCCTGGAATGACACGGACAGGGGCACCTTCATCCATCCTGCCAAACTCCCTTCAGCTCCAGAACAGGTGGGTCATTTCTGAAGGGATTATTAGGAATAGTTCCCGTCGCACACTAACCCCAAACTGGGACTAAAATCTCTTCAGGGCTGGGTAAATCGGCTGGGCCAGCTTCACACCAGGGTCCATCTTCATGGTTAAAAACATGGGCAGTAAATTTCGAGATCTGGGAAAGATTTCTTGATAGTGTTTAATTTGCTGGAGCAGATTAAACCCACGTGTCCCCAAATGTCATTTGACAATCACTGCTTTCTTAGACCCAGGCAATTGAGTTCGATAAAACCCATCTGGGTTCCAGGAAGATTCGCCAGGACAGACCACACCAAACATCCCCTTTGGGATTCAAAATCCCACAAGAGAACAAGAATATTTAATATCTGTGGTGGGTCACAGTCAGCTGGAAAACCCATCGGAGTAAGCCTGGAGAAATTTGGCCTCACAGTCCTTGCAGCAGATGCAGGGAGTGATGGAGAGGGGAAGAGTGAGCAGCTGCTGAGTGTCCTCCCTTGGGCGTGGATGGCCAGGACACAGCCACCCCTCCTGAGAGCAGCCCTGCCCTAACTCAGCATCCAAACACACCGAAATCAGAGAGAACTGGGAATCAGGAACAGCAGAAGCAAGAGGCAGCTGCATCACAGGATCATGGAATGGTTTGGGTGGGAAGGGATCATCTCATCCCACCCCTGCCCTGCCAGGGACACCTTCCACTGTCCCAGGCTGCTCCAAGCCCCGTCCAGCCTGGCCTGGGACACTGCCAGGGATGCAGGGGCAGCCACAGCTGCTCTGGGCACCCTGTGCCAGTGTGTAATCAAACAACAACAGGGAATTTGGCTGAGCCCAGAGCCTTAGGATCAGAAGAAGGTCTAGAGCTTTCAAACCATGAGATGCATTGAGCTGCCCAAGACAGGACCTGGAATCTCCATTCCTGCCATGGCTCTGAAATAAACTGATTTGTTGGCTGCTCCTAAAGCACCTGGTCTCAAGGTGGTTCCACCCCGAGCAGCCCCAGGGCAGCACCAGAGCTGTTGAGATGCTTTAGGAGCAAAAGCAACTTGTTTGGCTTCTCCCATTCCTTTGTCCCGTTCTGTCGAGTCATCCCCTCCGACTGCACAACAGCTCCAGTTAAAGCAGGCTGTGTACCCAGTAACAAGGATTTCTAAGGAAAATCTTTGATGGGTCTATGTGCAAATCGTGAAAGTGATTAGGGATTTTTTTGTTACATGTGTGGGGTTTTGATATTTTCGTCTTCCTGCATCCAGAGATGCACTTCACCAGCAATCCATTCATGGGACACGTCCCCATCTCCCTGCTCCCCTCTCACCATGACATGGCATTTTTGTCTCAATAGAAACCCAGGCTGCCTCTGCTCCCCCCTCCATCCATCACCCCCACACTCTGCAAACCTGGGCACTGCAGGTTTCGTTTCAACTTTGTCACCAGTTTTGCCCACACCACCCCATCCAGAGGGGTTTCTGCCCCTCGGTGCCCCCATCCCTCTCCATATGAAGAACAAGTTCTGTCTCACTCCCACTGTGAGATTAAGCTCGATCAAAGACACCCCTCGGCACAGCCACCCTTCATCCTTACCTTGCCGAGTCCTGGCATTCAGGGGCAGCACATCCTGGGCTCCAAGTGAAATTGAGGGGGAAAAATAAATGGAAAAAAAGAATTAAAATTAAAAATCCTCCCCCCCCAGATCCCAGTGCCCCAGTGGAGTGTGGTGCACAGAGGGTTTGTCCGTGGCAGCGAGGGCTCGGAACAAAGTTGTGGGGTGGAGGGGGAGGAGAGGGTGATTGACAGCCCTGGGCTGAGCCTCATCCCTCACCTTGGGCCATGCGGTCTGATTGGCCGCCTGCTGACATCCCCGAGCCCTGCACTTTTTAATAGACGCTTTTGGATGATCTACGGGGGAAAGGCTTGGAGAGGTGTGTTTCTGACAAGCCAGAAAGTCATCCGAGCCACGAGGGACTTGGCTTCACTCTTTTTGTCCCCCCCCCTCC
>VZRS01013877.1:22772-43983 GCA_013398055.1 Ifrita kowaldi
TTTTTTTTTTCCTGGGAGGAGGGGGATTCTTCATTTTGGCACTTCATGTTTTTCTGAAAACTTCGCGGCGATTTTCCCCTTGCACCAGCCTGGACTAATGGATTACCACCTGCTTGGACTAATTCTGTCTTTTCTCTTCAATGGCACAAAGGTCTTAGCCGGTTACCCAATTTGGTGGTAAGATTCCTTCCTCCCCTCGCCCTTCCTCTCCCTATGATTGATTAATGAATTCATTAATTATTAGCCATGGGAGCTGTGTGTTCCTTCCTTTTCACCCCTCGCCCTGCGGAGCTGCCCACGGCTGCATGGTGAAGTCGAAGCGTAATTTCCTCAGATTTGACCTGTAATTAATGAAATCAATGAAAAGTTTGGGGGTTATTTTGAAAGGGCCATGCCTGGGTTTCCCTTTGCACAAATGGAGGCTTCCCCACCACTCTTAATTTCTCCATTTTCGGCACTGTAGCGATGGGCTCCTGGCTCAGATGTGAAAGGATGCGGTTTTATTTCCTTGTGCTATGGGAATTTTGTCTCTCGCATGACTCTGCCACAGGGATTTTCTTCCTTTCCATGAAACTGCGATTGATTCTTTAAAAAAAAAAAAATTAATTCTATTTTCTGTTTGGTTGCTGCATTTTTTGGACTTCTTTCCCTTCTTTTGTTGTATTCTGTCATGTGAATTTAGTCCGGCAAATAACGCAAATGGCACCTGAGAAAACATTCATCAGTAAAATTGCTCAAAGGTGGATTTTGGTCATTTTAATTATGGAAATGTCACTAATTTCCTTGCACCAACGAGAAAAATAATTTTTAAAAGAATTGGTTGTGTCTTATAATGAGGCTGATAAGTAACCTGAGTTACTTATTTTAAATAAATCTAACACTATACAAATAAATACAGTAACAAAATGCAATTGGAAGCCCTTTAGAACAAGAAACACAGAATTAAATATTCCAGGTCATTGAAATCCAGCAGACAGCGAGTTGCATAACAGAATATTTCCATTTATTTCTGTCTTTATGTAGGATTTCTTGTTGGAAAATCTCCTGTTAAGTTTCTGTATGTGCCAGGTAGGGGCTGTGAGCCTGATGATCCGTAGGGAAAAGAGGGAGATGGTGGAATTTGGTGCTACTGAGATTCTTGGGTTATTCTCGCCTTTCCAGAAAAGTCTCTTTTTTTTATTACTGAATTAGATCCTTTCAGTGCCAACATGGAGATGGCAAGAAGTAGGTGGGAGTGAACTTGGGAATGGGCTGCCATGTCTGGGAATATTTAGAATCCAGAAGGGAAAATGTGAATTTTTTTTAAATAATCCATTTATTACCGTGGACTTTGGGAATGAGAATGTGCCGTTCCAGAGGAGAAAGACTGAGAATACAATGAGAAGTCCCCGTGCAGGAAGCGTTTCAAAGCTCTGCAGGTTCATGAAATGGCTAAATCACAGCAGGTTTTCCCAGAGAATTAAATTATTTCCTCGCCCTGAGTGTGGCTGCTGAACTTCAGACCCTCAGCCCGGGGCAGGGGAGCCTCCTGAAATACAGACAGCAGCACTTTGATTCCTTCCTCCCCTTCTCTCCCCCACCTGGGCACCGCTGTGTGGGCGCGCGGCGGGCGGTGGAACAGGTCAGGATGCCAGGGCTGGATCTGAAGGCAGGAGCTGCGTGGGGCAGGGACACCTGGCCAGGACAGCAGCTCTCAGCGTCCCACCAGCTCCTGACCTGCCTCAGGCTTTCACAGAAATCAGGATTCAATGCCCAAATTGAGGAGGGTTTCAACTCTCAGAGCGAGGAACCTTCTTGACAAAAAGATCTCGTCTTCCCCCGTGAAGCAAAAATGTCCCCGTGAGCAAAATGTCTTCTGTCCCTGTTTTCAGGAGCAAACGCTGCACACAGGTGTCTGCCCCGCTCCCTTCTCCCAAACCCCCCGAGGTGACCCCAAAGGAACAATGCAGAGGATGTAGGACACAGACAGCAGGAGCATGGCAAGCAGCATCCCTGGTCTTGCATATTTTTTTTAGACTCTGGCAATGCCAAAGCACCAGAGAGTCTCTGCTGCACTGGAGGGACGTGAGGAGGTGCCCCGTGTGGGGCTGAGGTTGCAAATGCTGTGGGGTTTTAGAGGTTGCTTGAAGGCTGAGGGAGCAGGAGGGCAGAAATTTCTGGGCCAGGGCTCCCGGGCTGCTCAGGCACAGACAATGCTCCCAGAGCACACAAATTGAGGGCTCCTTTGGTCCCACTGAAGGCTTTCAGCATCTGCTCTCTGGAGATGAGGTTTATGCAGTGGGCTCTGGCATGGCGTGAGCTATGCTCTTAAAAATCATCATTTTCCAATTGTCTTCCTGACCCTCTGATCTCTAGGCAGGCACAGAGCCACATTTTGGGGGATGAGCCCCACTTGCAGGGCTCAGCACACCCCAAAACAGGGCAAGGGAAGCAAAGGTGGGGCACAGCCCCAGCCTGGTCCCCTGTGCTGGTGTCCTGCACCCCCCAAGCCAGGCTGGACCGGGGCTCCCCTGGGCTTCCTTTTCCCCAGCCAAATCCATTTCTGCTAAATCTGAGACCTTCAGGGGGACAGCAGGGCCCCGAGGGTGCTGGCAGACAGTAACGGTGACGGGGTGGCAGGAACTCCTGGGTGGTTTCCTGCTGGACAGGGAAACCTTTGGCAGCAACATCAGAACGGATCCTTTCTGCTGTGGGACAGAAACGAGAAAAATGTTTATTCCTGTGGTGGGGAGGAAGTGTCTGGTTGTGCCCAGGGAATAGAAGTGTGACGAGAACAGGGTCTGATCACCTTGGAAATGGCTTTGGGGGTGGCTGCAATAATCCTGCTGCTCCACGGTGCAGCCAGACAATGCCGGGCACCGGCAGCGGTGACAGCGCGGGGGATAAAGGCAGAGGGATGGAGCTGCTGAGGGTTCCTGGCTTCTGCTTTACTGAGGGGCCAGGGAAGGACGTGGCCATCAGGTCACATTGGCCAGAGAGAGGAGAGCCCAGGGGCAGCCCTGGAGCTCTGGGGGGGGTTCCTGCCCCAGCTCTGGGCACAGGCACAGTGCACAGCACAGGGAAGGTCCCTGAGCTGCAAACCCAGAGCTCGGTGTCCAGGCTCGCTGGTGGCAGCGGGATGGAGGAGCCAAGAGGGGGTTTCAGCCCAGCTGGGTTGTTGGAAACTCCCTGACATCGCCCTGTCCCCAGCCAGGCAGCTCTGAGTGAGGTCCAGGGGTGGCTCAGACTGTGGATGGAATCTCCAGCGAGCAGGGGAGGGATTTTGACACAGGTCCAACCCTTCTTCACATGCTCCCATCCTACTACAGCCGTGCAAGGGAACAAATGGGGCACAGATGGGAAAAGGTCAGCGAAATGCTGCCTGTGAGTGCTGACAGGAGGAGCTGAGGCCAACAAAGCTCCCTCAGAGACGTGTCCAACACTTGGGCTGTCTGGTTACTGCTGCTGAAAGAGAAGGAGGAGATGGGGAGCTGTGGTGAGGCCATGGAGACCAGGCTGCTGCTCCTCCTGACCCTTCAGGAGTGGCGTGGGTGGGAGCAGAGTGGGCAGCGGGGCTGTGGCCGTTCCCAGCCCCATGGGCAGCAGTCATGGGACATGCCAAGGCCTTTTAGGGCCAAGCAAAAGGGGTGGTGTTGACACCAAAGACACCTCCAGTGGTTATTTTAATCCCAAATACCCTGATGGCATGGACAGTACCATGGACGGCAGGACACGTCCAAGCCATTGGGGTTTGGGGTATCAGGGCATGGAAGACAGGTCCATGCAGAGTGTGGAGATGGATGGGTGGGCCCAGAGCTTTGTGGTGCTGTCCTGGGAGAATTTAGCTGGAAATCCAGCCCGTGGCCAGAGCTGTGTCAGTGCAGGCCACCAGAGATATTGTGTCCCAGGAAACAACCAGGAATCACTGCCAGGATGTAACGCATGGGCAGGGCCTGAGGAACTCAATCAGAGAGACGTTTCCACCCATGAACTGTGGTGAAACACCAAAAGCTCTCCTCTTCCATGGGCAGCGTTCCCCAAGAAGCCTTGAAAACCTCTGGTGTGTCACTAGCCTGGAGAAAGGAGTCAGCTTTGGGGTCCCTGGTGTAAACAGGGAGCAGAAATTCAGCTTCACTCCTCTCGTCATCCCTCAAGATCTGGTAGTGATGGGTCAGTGCCCATAACTGTGACTGTCACCAGGTGCCTCTCCCCATCCAGCATTCCCTCGTCTCTGAGCAGATGATTTGGCAACTGCAAGAATGGCTTTGTCCATCAAAAGTTATTAAATGTTATGTCTACCCCTCAGAAATGTTTTTGGGGGGAAGCAGGAGATGCTGGCAGCTGGCTGAGGACCCCAGTGGCCTTGGGTCCTTAGGAAGAGGCAGAGAGAAACTTCAAAACATCTTCTCATTCATCCCACAGCAGCTTCCTCCTGAGGAAAAACCTGAGAGAACCTTTTCATGCAGGTGCAGTCAGAGGTGACATTCACCTGGTCCCCTTCAGCTGTCAGTGCCTCACCTTGCTGGGAACTTCATGCTCTTGGAAATCCTGATTTTTCCCTCCTCTGAGGATTCAAAACATTTTTATCCCATAGCCCACATCCTGTTAGAGGCACGTGGCCCTCACAGCTTTATTCTAAAGGAGTAAAACTGAGTGCAGCATCACTGTGAGGTCTCTCCAGCTCAGGATATTCCATGGAAATGGCTGAGGGAATGATGGAGGTGGTCAGTGATGGAGCCCAGGGGTGCAGCTGTGGCACCCCAAACCAGAGCAGCCCCACCAGCTGGAAGAGCTGATGCACCAAGCACAGGTCCCCTCCTGCTGGTGCTGCTGGAGGGGTGTGAACACAACCGGTGGGGACCCTCAGAGAGTCACAGCTCATTGTCCAGGGCTGCAGGAGCATCTGCTGGGGCGGGCAGGGGGGCTGGGGTGGGGCTGGGCAGGAGGGAAGCTGGGCTGGGGCACTGAGGGGCAAAGCCGGGCTGATCTGTGGCTGTTCATTAAAAGAGCTGCCAGCACCTGACTGGCCACAGGTGTTCGGGATCCTGTGGCTCTGAAGGGTTTTGTGGGCTCAAAGGTTTTCTTCAGCATTTTTTCCCAGCCAGGTGTAGCCCATGGGAATCCCCATCCCCACCCTGCCAAGTGGGAGGTCAATCCATGCCATGAAAACCGGGGCTTTTGGAGCTGGAATTCGGGTTCATCCTGAGTCCTGACCAGCAGGACCACGGGCAGCCCCAGCCACTGCCAGAGCAGATCTTCCAAGGATGCACAGCCTCGTGAGCCTCAGCACGCCCCAGGACTTGGCAGAGTGTTCCAGGTGGCATCTCTTGGTGGTTTTCTCCCTCCCCTGCACAGAATCCCGGAGTGGTTTGGGTTGGAAGCAGCCCTGAAGTCGTTTTGTTCCAGCCCTGCCGTGGCAGAGGGCAGTGGAGTCCCGAGTTCAGCAACAGCTTCCAAATGCTCCCAGAGCATGACAGTACCGAGCAATAAGCAGGGTCACATTCCTGAATATCAGGAAGCCTCATTCCCTCAGAAATTAATCCCTCGTGTCTCCTGGAGTGCCCCAGCCCCAGGGCCCACCCTGGCCTGCAGGGCCAGCACAGTCTGGAGCCACAGGAGCCCAGGGAGAAGGGCTCTGAGCCACTCAAGAGTGTTTCTGCCTGTGAGACACAAATCTCTGCTACCAGTCTTGTAACTGAGCTCAGAAGGAAATTTAAGTGGCCACAGAGAGCTTTTAAGAGACAGTTTAATGGCAAACCAATTGTTCCTCATTTGACCCCTTCACTAAAAGCAGCATTGGCCAAAGTGAAGCTCTAGCTGAAGGAACCCCGTGGAAGAACCCTGGGAATTCAGGGAGTGTTTTTGGCCACCTTGTAGCTGGAAANGAAATGGCTGAGGGAATGATGGAGGTGGTCAGTGATGGAGCCCAGGGGTGCAGCTGTGGCACCCCAAACCAGAGCAGCCCCACCAGCTGGAAGAGCTGATGCACCAAGCACAGGTCCCCTCCTGCTGGTGCTGCTGGAGGGGTGTGAACACAACCGGTGGGGACCCTCAGAGAGTCACAGCTCATTGTCCAGGGCTGCAGGAGCATCTGCTGNGCAGCCCTGAAGTCGTTTTGTTCCAGCCCTGCCGTGGCAGAGGGCAGTGGAGTCCCGAGTTCAGCAACAGCTTCCAAATGCTCCCAGAGCATGACAGTACCGAGCAATAAGCAGGGTCACATTCCTGAATATCAGGAAGCCTCATTCCCTCAGAAATTAATCCCTCGTGTCTCCTGGAGTGCCCCAGCCCCAGGGCCCACCCTGGCCTGCAGGGCCAGCACAGTCTGGAGCCACAGGAGCCCAGGGAGAAGGGCTCTGAGCCACTCAAGAGTGTTTCTGCCTGTGAGACACAAATCTCTGCTACCAGTCTTGTAACTGAGCTCAGAAGGAAATTTAAGTGGCCACAGAGAGCTTTTAAGAGACAGTTTAATGGCAAACCAATTGTTCCTCATTTGACCCCTTCACTAAAAGCAGCATTGGCCAAAGTGAAGCTCTAGCTGAAGGAACCCCGTGGAAGAACCCTGGGAATTCAGGGAGTGTTTTTGGCCACCTTGTAGCTGGAAATGTTGGAAATGACCCATGCCAGCTGTCCTCCCTGCTGACCCACTGCCCCAGCTCTCACCTTGATGGGGTCAGGCAGGAATTCCCACCCCAGTGACAGAGCCAGGCAGGGAACGGTGACAGGATGGCAGGAACGGTGATGGGGTGATGGGAACGGTGATGGGGTAATGGGAACGGTGACGGAGTGACAGGAATGGTGACGGGGTGGCAGGAACGGTGATGGGGTGATGGGAATGGTGACGGGGCGATGGGAACGGTGACGGGGTGGCAGGAACGGTGACGGGGTGACAGGAACGGTGACGGGGTGGCAGGAATGGTGATGGGGTAATGGGAACAGTGACTGGGTAATGGGAACAGTGATGGGGTGACAGGAATGGTGACAGGGTGGCAGGAACGGTGACGGGGTGGCAGGAACAGTGACAGGGTGGCAGGAACATGAACCCACATCTGGGCTCACCTCACCCGCAATGAGCTGAGTGGCACTTGGGGCACCTGGGCTGCTGTGCTGAGGAGCGGCTTGGGAGGGATGGAGAGAAACTGGAGTGTGGCCAGGGGGTGCTGGACAGGTGGAAAGGGGAGGAGCTGGGCTGGTGCAGGGTGGCCAGGGGGAGGCGAGGGCTGCTCAGTGCAGGCTGTGCCTGCTTGGAGGGCTCTTACAAACAGGACAGGGCTGATCTTTCCTCTCCAGTGCAACCCAACAAAGGGCAACTGCCAAATGTCAAAGGTTTGTTCTTTGGGACCCTCCTTGCTGCAGGGAGCTGAGGCTCTGAGCCTCAGGGAGGTGAAGAGGGACTGTCCTGGGACATTTGTAGGGTTAGACTGCACCGCCCTGGCTGGTGCTGGGATGGTCCCACTCGGAGCAGGAGCTTGGACTAGAGACCTCCAGGGATGCTCTCAGGCACCCCTCCCGTGCCTGTGGCAGCCTTTGCTGAGGCCAGTGCGGCCACAGGTGATCTCTGAGGTTCCTTCTGCCAGACAGGTCCTGGGGCACTCCATTCCCAGTGCGCATTTAATGGGGGGTGGTGCCTTCACCAGGACCCCCAGCACAACTGAGCAACCCCAACCCACGGCCCCACACCCATGGGACAAACCTGGTGGCCCCTCCTGTCCCCCCACAACACTTCTGTGCCCAGGTACGAGGCACTGCCACCCCAGCCAGGTCAGGACAGGTTTTTAGCTCATGTTCTCACTCATCCCTCTCAGAGGGGTGTGTGAGCCCAGGGGAGGTGTCTCCAGCCCGTCCTCCCTCCCTGAGGGCAGCCTGAGCCCCAGGGACAGGGCTCTGAGTCACTAAATCTCTCCTGACTTTTGAATTTCACCTTCATCCTTTGGCTGACACTCAGGGGGCACTCAATTTCTGCTGCTGTGCTGGAGGACAAATGGACATTCTCTCCGTGGGTACCAGGGCTGTAGGCAGCAGGAGAAGGTTCTCTTCCCCCGACATTGGTGATGTGGCTCTCAGTGATGCTCGTCAGACCCTTCCACTGCCAGGTCAAACAGTTCAGCGTGGCTGGATTTTATATGGAAAGGCAGGAAAATGCCCAAGCAGCCAGTTTTAAAGAAGAAAACCTCAAACCTTAACTAGGAAATAACAAAGACTAAAGAATTGGGCTGTCAATTGAAACATGCAGGTGTAATGCACAGCACTGTATGTTTTAACTGAGCAACCTCTTCATCTGCCCTGTGCTTCCCATCTCCATTTCCAAGGCTCAGCATCACCTCGGGCAGCCCTCTAGAAACACCCCTGGGGTGCTGCTGAGGCACAGGGGCTGCTGGTGACAGAACCCTCGGTGAGAGCAGCAGCTCAGCACCCCCAGCACCCCTGGCAGTGCTGCTGAGCTGGGCCAGGGGAGTTTGCAGCTCTGCCTCACTGCTGACCCTCCCTGCCGTTGTCAGCCCTGCCTTGAGCTAAAGTTGTGTCTGTGGCAATCTCACTCAGCCTGAGCCTGTCCTCTGACTCATGCCAGGCCTGAGTGAAGCATCCTTGGCTTGTCCAGCAGGAGTTTTAAGCAGCTGCTGGAGCTAACTGGTCTCACTAACTGGTCTGGCTGGTTCAACACGAGACACCCTGTCAAATATGGAACATTTGTGAGCATTAAGATAGAAAGAACTCTGGATTCTGAGCCCAACCATTCCCAGTGTGGACACACCATGATTCTGGATGAAAGTCATTCCCTAAACACTGAGTGGCCATTATCAATTTTACAACATTATGGAGCTCTTGCCAAAGGCCTCTCGAAGGCGGATTTGTGGATTTTCTTTGTGTCCACATGGTTGTGATCATGTCCCAGCAGATAGACTGGAACCTGCAGACTCAAACCCAGTGGTCTGACGCCCCTTCTCTGCTTAATCCCCCTCTTCCTCTCAGTTTCCTGAAGGCAACAGCTCTAAATGGAGCTTGGGATGGAATTGCTCTCCAAAGAGCTCTGAGCTGCACCTCAGAATACTGATCTACAGCAAGGGAATTGTGATGGGATATCTGACCCCGTTGTGCTCTGTGAAGCCACTGAGGCACCCTCTGCTGCTGCTGCCCCTCTGGAAGGGCCAGAAATTCTGTCTCAGCCCTGATCGTGGGAGGGATGGAGCCTCCTGGTCTCTCCTTTGCTGGCAGATGGAGCAGCCCAGTGGCTCCAGACTCGACACCCGTTTTTCACTGGCTGTTGCTGGGACGAGACAAATTTGATGTTCACCTGCTCCTGCTCTGCCCACAGCCTCATCCAGTTCCCAACACCACTCAGTGGATCCATCAGGGGCTTTCCTAAAGGACCCGAGATGGGGAGGATTTGTCAGGAGCTCGGCTATAAAATTTACACATCGTTTACACAGTTACAGCTCATGTTCCTTCACTTCCCTGAAGCTGAGTTTTAGCCTTCTGTTGGCAGCGCAGTCTCACTTCTGCTCACCTGATCTGAGGTCCCTTTTGTATCTACAAATGGAAAGGGTTCAATGATCTTGGAGTTTGTGGAAAAGTCCCAGTGATGAGTGTGAGAGGTGAGACGTGATGAGAGGTTTTCAGTATCAGGCTGTATCATTTAAGGTTGTCTGGGTGAAGTTTTCAGGATAAAGGCAATGTCTGGATGGGACACAGGCTGAGATTTCTGTGTTTGTCGTGCTGTGATTAACACCCCGTGCCCTTTAACACCACCCTGCCCTGACTGTTGATTCGCAGCTTTTCCTGGGAGAAGCTTTTCCTTAGGACAGAGGTGTCTGGAGACCCCCAGCTCTCCCACTGCAGGAGCCTTCTCTTCCCTATCACTTGACTGGGACCATATCCAGGCCTCCTCAGGGATCCCAAACTAACCCCAAAACCCCAAAACTGATGTTTGCAAAGCAGGGGGTCCTTTACAAACACTCCTCACCTGCCCTGTCTGACTGTGCCCTGGCCGGGGGATTCCTCTCTCCAGTCACACATCAGCAGCCACAGAGGCAACAAAACACCCACGGCCACCTGAGCTGGGAGCTGGGAGCCTCGGCTGGAAGGGCTTCACTGCCCGGCCTGGGCAGCGCCTGTGGATCACCAGGACTGGCAGTGGAGCTGCTTTGCCACCCCTGGAAGATGAAAGAACCACGCTTTGAAAAGCAAATTTGCCGTGATAAAGGAGCCGAAGTCTGTAATTCCTTTTCTGAAGATGGGTTTCCTGATTTGCTAATTTGCTAATTTGTCTTTTTCGCAATTCACTGAACCTGTCTGCTTTTAATTAATCTTACAAATCTAATCAAGTCTAACTGGCACCTTTCCCAGTCCTCGCACTTTTGAATGAGAATCATTTTCCCTGCTGCCCTCCAGCACCACCCTGGCTCAGGCTCCAGATCTTCCTCCACCTTCTCAGCAAATAGACCCTGTTTGGGGCAGGAGGGGTTGGTGTTGAGTGATAAAATCTCAAGGGGTTTTTTATTCTGATCCCATTTCTATGTTGCAGAGTCACCCGATTTCCCTGCAGTTACTTTCTAGAAATTTTGGAGATTTATAACTAAGAAATTTGCAGTGGTCCTTGAAAAATGTCACAGGAGCTTTTCACAGCTCTGGTGGAGTCCTAGCAGGTGCCACTCAGCTCTTTACTCCTCGCTCCTTCCTCCCATGGACTTTGGGGGTTTCTTGCTGCCAGGGGCACATTTGCAGGGCAGGTTTTACCTGCAGAGGTCTCTCGGATGTTTTGGGGGGGTTTCTTGTTGGGTTTTTTTGGTTTTTTTATTGTTGCCAAATATTTCAGTTGTCTTTTTAAATTCTGGTTATTGCCTGTCATCTGCTCTGGCCTGATTAGGTTTTTCCTCCTTAATGAGTGTTTAATGAACTCCACCAGCTCTCTGTTTGACGAGGGGTTTGTGCAGAACACCGAGCCGTGGCTGTCTCTGTATTTTTACTTTTCATGTCAGTTTGCTCATTTTTTCCCCTCTAAGTCTGAAAATAAGATCTCCAGAAACAAAGTCCTTGTTTGTGGGTTTGGTGGGGCGTAGGCTGCTGCTCCTGTTGGTTAAGTGAGAGCTTAAAAGGAGTTGGGAGTTGATATAAAAGAGACTCTTTGCCTCAAACTGTGGTGCAATGCTCAGAATCACGGTTTTGGAGGCTGAAGCTCTACCAAAACCCCCAAAGGAGACCCTCCCCTTGTGCCCTGGGGCTGGGGCTGTGATTGTCACATCCTTTTGGGAACAGTGACACCTTTGTGACATCCCTGATCCAACCTCTGCCCAAAGGCACTGCCAGGAGGATTGGGAAGAGCCAGACAGGAGGGACACCCTGGTGACAGCACCACCATGGACACACTCAGAGGCTCCTGAGTTGTTGCCAATCAGCCTTTGGTGCCCAGGGGACACGGATGAGTCCTCCCAGGTGCTCAGAAATGCTGTGAGCCCATCGAGTGCAGATGTTTCCAGGCTGAGGCCGACGTTCCTCCCACCACAGCCCTGCTCTGCAGGAGCTGCCTTTGCCCAGCCCAGCCCAGGAGTCCTGGCTCACGGGGCTGTAGTTTCAGCCCTGACAGAGTCCATGGTCCTCGTGGGACCCGAGTCTTGGTCTTTGGTGTCCAACCCAGCCCCAGGTTTAGCTGTGCTTCCCCCTAGATCCCCTCAGCCCTGGAATCCAGCACCCAGAGAGGTTCCTGGGGCTGGCCCATGGATCAGGGTTTGGAGGAGGAAACCCTTGGGTTCCACCTCAAGCCTCGAGACCTCGGCTCAAGGTGTGCAGTGACTTCTCTGCTTGGGTGGAAACCACTCACAAACTGGAAAATCAGATTTCTGGTGTGGTTCTAAGGCTGTGAGTTCAAGGGTTGCTGGTAACACCTGAGGAATGAACAACTGGGTGTAGAAAACCTCCCCTGGCTGCTGGAATGAATTACATTAGGGAAGTGTTCTGTAGGAAAGGGCACAGATGCTCAAAGAGTGTTTGCTTTGGGGTTGGGATTTCAGTTTCTTGAGTCAGATCAGGCTCCAGTAACTCCTCAGTTCCCTGGCCTTACACCCAATATCACCTGCAAGAGGGTCCCCATCTCTTCACCCAACTCCCCAGCTCTGAACTCAGTTAAACTTTATTGTAGCTGGTATGGGGCAGGAAAAAAAGCCATATCCCCCATGATTGAAAAGAATACATTTCTCAGCAATGATAAACCTGTAAGAAAAGATTTCAGTTTTCAGATTGATGCCTCTCTGTTCCTGACCAAAAACTCTGGGAGTGAAGGATATTTCCCATAACTCCAGATCAGTTTATTTGTTACAAAATACAGAAAAGGTGATTTTTTTACATGGGTGAGGAGTGAACAGCAGAGTTTTGCAAGGACACAGAGTGTCCAGCACTGAGAAGGGTCGGGGTGGGGGAACAGAGGTCGGTGATGTGAGCAAACCTGGGCTGGGGGAAGGTGTCCCTGCCCTTGGCAGGGGGTTGGGATGGGATCAGCTTTAAGGTCCCTTCAACCCAAACCATCCCATGGTTTTGTGAGGATTCTGTGATGAAGTTTGATCATGACCAGGGTGGTAAAGCACAAAGGAAAGCACAGAAGACAGGAGTGGATGGCACCCAGTGGATGATAAAATTAATTGCAAATGGCCATGAAATAATGCAAATTGGGAAAGGGGCCCCAAATCTGCACAGCAGCGATGCAGGTCAGGTTTTCTGTTAGGGCCACTTTGACAGACATTGGTATGGAATGGTCTCTGCAGTCGGTGCTGCAGTGCTCACTAATCCAGAAGTGAAGCTGTGCAAAATCTACAGGAATTCACTTTGCTGTTCCTCCTCTTGCCCGGATTTTTGGGGCCACATTGGTTGATCGGTGATAGGAAAGGTCTCTTAGGAGCTGTTGTTGGGTTTGCTCTCCATGACATTATTTCAGTCATTATTTATCCTATTGTTGCACCCCAAGCTCTGTTTGCAACCTGATCTTTGCATTTCCTATAAAACAAGGAAAGCACACCGAAAACCCAGCAAGGGACTGGAAGGGCTGGGTTTCTCCAGGTGAGAACACAATATTTGGATTTGCTGCTTGGACAGAGACAGTTCCAGGTGAATACAAAACAGATCCTGCAGATCACAAATGATGGCAAGAGTGTGGAGAGGGACAGGAGTTCATTGCTCAGACAGAAGAACCTGCTGTGGGTTAGGTCAGATGGGCACTGAGCCCCACACGGCTGCTTTTCCCTGCCAGTGGGATGGGGAGAAGAATCAGAAGTGCAAAAACTCATGGCTTGAACTGAAGGCAGTTTGATAGGGAAAGAAAAGCTGCTGCACACACAAGCAAAGCCAAGTGAGGAGTTCCTTCAGTCCTTCCCATCCCAGGCAGGGGTTCAGCCTCCTCCAGGGCTCCATCACCCTGGGAAGGCAAATCCCACAACTCCAAACATCCCCTGCCTCCTCCTTCTTCCCCAGATTTTTGGTTAGTTGGAAATTTATCACTCAGGGGCCTCTTCAGCACGAGTCACCTCCTCTGGTGATGCTCCCAAATATTCCCCTCCCCTCCAACACCCAGCCCAGCACATCAATCGAGGTGCTGAGAGGAGCTGTGCTCCAGGACCAACCCCTTCTGGAGTGTCTCAAACCCCTCGGATGCTGCTGGTATCCCTTTCCCATTTGGAGGGTGTAAAGTACATTTCTCACACCTTGTCCTGTCTGGACTGGCCCAAAAGCCACCATTTCATTTATTCAAAGGCTTATTGTTGCTGCCTGGTGAAATTATTGGACCTCTGGGATTAAAATTAACTGAGACAAGTGTGTAATTAGATTGTGGGACGTGTTCCCGGGAAGGGCCGTGGGGGTGCACAAACCCTGGCCTGAGAAAATCCCTGAGCACCACTTCACTCACAGCCCTAAAGCACAGCAGTCCAGAGGCAGCCTTCAGCTCAGGCCATCCCACATCCCATCCCTGCTGGCACCTGCGTGGACTGGGCAGAGCCAACTTTTACCAGTGCCTTGCTCCTCGTGGTGCTTCCCAACAGAGCTGAGATTCCCTGGGAAGGAGGCAGAGCACCAGCTCCACTGGGCACCACCTCTCTGCTTTGGAGCAGAGCCAGTGTGGCACACGGTCCAGCCTTTCCTGCAATATTCATGGCAGGTTGTGCCTCGCACCTCTCCAGAGCCCAGAACCCTCCACTCCAAGCACTCTGCTCTCTGTGGAAAGAGAATAACAGTACCCAGGAGTAAAACAGCCTCATTTCTCACCACAAGAAACCACCAGGACTAATTCTAGATCTGGTTTCCACAAGATTCAATTTGGGTTGTCCATGTCAGATCTGACACAAGGCATTTTAAGATCCTGTTCCTCCAGCTGAGACAGAACCGGTGCCTCAGTCTCAGCCACAGTGCCCAGGATGGGCAGCCCGAGTGACCACTGCCCCCAGTGACCACTGCCCCCAGTGACCACTGACCCTCTGTCCCCTCCCAGGCCAGGGCTCCTCCTTCCCGGGGAGTTCACAGGAGTTCAGGCTGTTCATAGGAGCAGAACCAGCCTGGAGACTTCGGTCCTGGGCTCAGGGCGCAGGGAAGGACTCTCCAAAGAGAGGCAGCCCAGGCATCCCCCTTAGATCCCACCCCAAACTGCGGCACAGCTGAGTAGATGTGGTAATTCCCATCCACGGGCTGTTTTCCATGACATCTGAGCCTTGGGAAGCCACTTTCCAGTGCCAAAGGCTGTGATTCACCGGGGGTGATTTCCGGGCACTTGGCACCAAGCACTTCTTGAGGCCACCCAGCACCACGGCCTCCCCAAAGGGACTCCCCAGACTGTGGAGAGGGCTTGGCTGACCAGTGGGAGATGACCAGCACCCTCCCTGGCCTGAGTGGAGACGTGTCCCTTCCTCCCCTGGATTTCTGTGATGCTCGTCCTGGTCCAAGTGTCCTGTCCCCTCGTCCCTGGCAGGACACATCTCCCTCCCCCGGTGCCGGCTTTGGGGCAGGAGGCAGGAAAGGAAGGTGGGCCGTGGTGGGAATGGCTGGCAGGCTGGGCTGGCAGTGCCACGCCAGGGGACAGCAGCCCTGGGAGGTGGCGTGGCCTCGGTCACAGCCGGTGCACACTCAGAGGGACAGCCCTGCCAGGACCTGAGGCAGTGGGACAGCCCTGCCAGGACCTGGGGCACACACAGAGGGACAGCCCTGCCAGGACCTGAGGCAGTGGGACAGCCCTGCCAGGACCTGGGGCACACACAGACGGACAGCCCTGCCAGGACCCAAACAAATCCCAGCGTCTCCCGTTGGAGGAAAGGTTTTAGAGCGCTGAAAATCTCGCTGTTTATTGCGGTCACATTGGAAGCCTGCATTTGCATATGCAAATAATATGCGTTTATGCAAATTTGGGGTCGAATAACATTATCACGGTCCCCGCAGAATAGATCCTCTCCCATGGCAAATCAGTCGATTGTTTCCCGAGCTGAGAGCGGCGCTGCCCTGAGCAGGCACCGCTGAACGCAGCATTTCCATGGGGTGCGGGAACAATGCGGGACCCGGCTCCGGGCACAGCCGGCCCTTGCCAGCCCCTCCAGTGCGGCTGCTCCCTCCCGCTCCTGCCGAGGGGCAGCAGCCCCGGCCCCAGCCCTGCCTCGCTCCCCCGGTCCTGCCAGCCCTCCTGGCCAGGCACCCCGAGCCGAACCGCGGGCGCTGCCAGGACAAAGCGCGGGCAGCAGATGCCAAATCCCTGCCCGTGACAAGCCCGTGGCAGAGCCCTGAGTCCCCCCGAGTGCAGCAGCGCGCCCGGAATGGGCTCACGGTACAAAAGTGCTGCTGCTGCAGCAACACTGATCCAGCCGCCCCTGGGCAGGGGGATGATGTGAGGGATGCAGCGCTCGGGCAGCGCGGATTGCCCTCATCTGCCGGGATCTGCCCTGGGGCCCTCTGTGGTGGGGACCCCTCAGGAGAAGGGGTTCCGTGTTAGAACTTGGGGCAGCCCTGACCGACCCCGAACTGCCACAAACCGAGCAGGAAGGGGATTTGACAGAGCTCCCGTTGCTGTCTGGGCTTCTCCACAAGGCCACTTGAGGCCTCAAAATCTCAGCTGGGCTGTTCTTCACACCCAGTCTAATCTGAGGAGCGTTTGGGCCCCAATTCCTGCCCAGCAATCACTCGTGTCACCACCAGGCTCCAATGCCATCGGCACTGCAGCAGTGACCCCTCTCTGTCACCCTCCTGTCCTGCCCCACTCCAGGGGATCACAGGATGCCCTGACTGGAAGAGATCCCCAGGATCACCCAGTCCCACCCCTGGCCCTGCACAGACACCCAACAACCCCACCCTGGGCATCCCTGGCAGCGCTGTCCAAAATCCTGGAGCTCTGTGGGGCTGGTTGGTAACAGAAGAGCAGCGGTGGGAGTGACACGGGCAGGGGTGGTTGAGATTACAGCACAAGGCAAGAGGGTTGGAATGAGCAACAGAACAAAGTGGAGCAGCAAAATCCAGGGGTGGGAGATTTATGGAGAGAGAAATTTGTGACTGAGCAAAGGGGCTGTGAATGGGTGATGGCTTTGAGGGGAGACTTTCTCCCATCAGAAAGATTATGGCTTTTAGGGTGGGATTTTTGACAAGTGATGTTGGGTGTTAGAACCCAAATTGCAAATGAGAGGCTTTCGGGACTCCCACCTCTATGTCCATGTCTTGTCCATCCTAGGGAGCCCAAAATGGGACATGGGATTCCACCTGTGGTCTCACAAGTGCTGAGTAGAGGGGAAAATCACATCCCTTGATTTTCCAGTCCTGCAGGATGCAGCTGGCGTTTTTTCCTGCATGGACACAGCAGGTTCCTGTTCCAGCTGTTGCCCACCAGGATCCTCAAGTCCTTTTCTGCAAAGTGAGCCAGTCCCCAGCCTGTCCTGCTGCATGGGGCTGTCCCACCCCTGGCTCAAGGCCTTGATTTTGCTTTTCTTGAGGTTCATGGAGGTGCATGGAGGTGTCCAAGGCTGGGCTGGGTGGGACTTGGAGCCACCTGGTCCAGTGGAAAGTGTCCCTGCCCGTGTCAGGGGGTGGAACAAGGTGATCTTGACAGTCCTTTCCAGTCCAAGCCAGTCTGTGGTTCCATGATCCTCATTCTGCCTCTAAAGCGAGCTGCTGGCGGGGAGGGGAGGGGATTATCTCCTAATTACACTGTGATTGAAATTCCTGTGCTCAACTCATTTACCAACCAGCCAATATCTTGATCTTCCTTCTGTCTCTTCCTTCTGTGCTCGACACAAGTCGCTGAATTTCATTATTTCTTTAACTATCAGGACTTTGAGACACAACTTCATTTTCCAGCCACAACCAGACCACCTCTTGTGCTCCTTGGTGCCGGGTCCCTGCAAGAAGCAGCACACTTTTGAGGAACTGGGGTGATGTTGGGCACTGAGACACTCTGTGTGACTGGAAAAAGAGTTTTCTTTGTGCAACGAGGAACATTCCTGAGGATCTGGCATTTGTTTTCTTTTAGTTAAGGCTCTCCTCAACCCCCCAAAAAAGCCACAGGGATTTAGCACAGGTTGCCCAGGTTCCCTGCCAAGGGTGTAATTTTGTCCCAGTCCTTTCTCGGTTGTTGTGCCCAGGGATCTCCATCTGCCTGTGAGCAAAGAGTGTCAGCTTCTCTGACAGGAGAAAAAATACAAAAAAATCCATGGATCTTCCTCAAATCTACAGCAGAGCAGGGCTGTGCTGGGTCCAGCACACACAGGTGCCTGGACAGCTCTGACAGGAGCCGAGGCCATTCTCAGCCAGCACTGCTGGCTCCCCACGATCTGTGTGGAACAAGAGGAGACAACCAAGGTCCTGCTCTGAGGCACTGAACCTCCTCAGAGGGCTTTGCCCAGCTGGGAAAAATCTGAAAGCAGGAGGGCAAGCAGAGTGTGCAGGGCAAGCTCCAGCTGGCGTGGAGTGACAGGACAGGGGAACGGCTTGATTGGATTTTGGGCAGGAATTGTTCCCTGGGAGGGTGGGCAGGCCCTGGCACAGGGTGCCCAGAGCAGCTGTGGCTGCCCCTGGATCCCTGGCAGTGCCCAAGGCCAGGCTGGACGGGGCTGGGAGCAGCCTGGGATAGGGGAAGGTGTCCCTGCCCATGGCAGGGGTGGAATGAGATGAGCTTTAATGTTCCTTTCCAACCCAAACCATTCCATGATTCCGTGATTCTCTATCACAGCCCTGGGAGTGCCAAACCAGGGTCGTGTCTGCAGAGCAAATTCCTCTGGTAGGGATGGGCAACTGAGGGAGGTGAAGGGTGGGCAGGAAGCCTGTGGAAGATCAATAAAATCACCCAGGTTTGGCCCAGGGACACTGAACTTGGAGGTCTGAGGATGACACCAGCCCAGTCTGATGCACAGGAGGGCTCTGGGCCCTGGAGCAGAATTTGTTTCTGCTCCTGAGCCATCAGGACTCAAAACCCAGGAGAGACTGAAAAAGAATCCGAGAAAATGGACACAGCAGGGTGGGGAGGGACCAGCTCACCCTGGGGGGAGGGACCAGCCTCACCTGGGGGGGCTGGAGCAGCTCCCAGGTTTTGGTGTTTGCAGACTGAGGACGTTTCTGCAATGTGAGCTGCAGACAGAGCACCTGGGAAAGGTTTAAAGCTGATTTCTCTGCAAAGCTTGTGTGGGTCATGAAGGAACAGAGCAGTGGGGGGAAAAAATCAGCAGGGGACAGAGGAGCTTTCCTCAGTGCGTTCAAGGAACACGGCAGCACCAGGAGCCATCGCACTGGAGGGGTCAGCACAGCCCATCTGGGAACTCTCTGTCCTTCCTCCATCCCTGCACGAGGGGCCCTGGGATCCCTGTGTGCTCTGCAGTTACCACGGTGTTGTTTGAAATTGCTGAGCTGGCTTAGGCTCAGTAAGAGCAGAACTGCAGTGCCCTGCCCTGGGCCCCACCTGGAGACCTCGGGTATTTCACCCAGTGCTGCTGGAGGGCTTCGGCTTTGGTTCGAGAATATTGATAAGTTCAGGAATATTGATTATATTGATCCCCTCCCTACACAACAGCTGGATCCCAGCTCCTGTGCCATCCTCCCCTGCTGCCTCTGCCAGTGCAGCACAACACCCTCTGAGTGGGCTCTCCCTCCTCATGGGCCCAGGGGACAGGAAAAAATCCTCCTTGCAAAGCCAGGCAGGGCTGTGTGAGCACCGAGCGTGATCCCCTCACCCCACGGGTGAGGAATTCATTTGTCCTGCCTCAAACAGCTCTTTTCAGAAAGGCACAGGCTGGATTTGAAGACACTCAGTGTTAGAGGATCTGCAACAAGTGCTGGGCATTGGTCCTTTGCTTTGAGATCTGAGGCTTTGCACTCCACTGCTCTGAATTCCCACTCACAGCCATTGTCCTGCCCTCTTCTGCTGGACAGAAAGTCTTAATCTTCCCCTTCTTCTCACTGTAACTAAATAATCTCTCAGAAGTCTTTCCAATAGACTGATCAAACTGTCAGCATAAGCCACTGCCTCGGCTCGCTGCTATTGCTCCTTTGTCCCCTTCCCATGTTTAACATCCCATTTACAACGAGGAGGAGGCTTAAACCACTCCAGTTCCTGCAGCATCCCGAGCTCCTGCCTGGCTGAGACAGCGCAGCCTCAGCCAGAGCTCCGTGAAGGAAACAGAAGGACAGAACCATCCTGAACACGTCCAGGAGGGAAGCAGTGGGCAAACCCCAGAGCTGAGTAACCCAATTTCATAAACACCACGCTGTCCTCCTGCCCCTTGGATGTCTCACCTGCCTTTGCTGGATGCGAAGGGGTGGCTGCGTTCTCCTGGAGATGCCACTGCAGGTGGCAGGGACACAGCCTGCACCAGCTCCAGGGCTGTGACACGTCCTGGCTGCTCTGGGAGGTGACATTGTCCTGTGTGCTCTCAGAGGTGGCATTGTCCTGTGTGCTCTCAGAGAGGTGACATTGTCCTGTGTGCTCTGGGAGGTGACATTGTCCTGTGTGCTGTCGGAGGTGACATTGTCCTGCCTGCTCTCAGAGAGGTGACACTGTCCTGCCTGCTCTCAGAGGTGACATTGTCCTGCCTGCTCTCAGAGGTGACACTGTCCTGCCTGCTCTCAGAGAGGTGGCACTGTCCTGTGTGCTCTCAGAGAGGTGACAGTGTCCTGTGTGCTCTGGGAGGTGACATTGTCCTGCCTGCTCTCAGAGGTGACATTGCCCTGGCTGCTCTGGGAGGTGGCATTGTCGTGGCTGCTCTCAGAGGTGACACTGTCCTGCCTGCTCTCAGAGGTAGCATTGTCCTGTGTGCTCTGGGAGNGACACTGTCCTGCCTGCTCTCAGAGGTGACATTTGTGCCCAGGCTGTGACGCTGCAGCCCTGAGAGGCTGTGTTCACACCCTCAGACACCTCAGCAGGGTGCTCTGGTGAGGTGGCCCCAGCTCTGTCAGCGTTTCCTGGGCTTTGCTCAGCGCCAGGGGGTCACGGTGGCTTTTTCTGGCTGGCAGCTCATCCTGGAGCTGGTCTCTTCCCCCTCAGCTCATCCTGCCCCGGTGCTGGGGGTGAAGAGAGGTCCTGCCCTGGCCTGGGGGAGCCCAGACCACATGAACACCAGCAGGAGAGCATTCCTGAAGGGCTTTATCCTCTGGCATCCTCCATTCCTCTTGCCCTTTCCATAGGGATTTCTGAGCTTCTCATGTCCCAAACACAATTCCAGTACCAAGAGATGAACTCTGCAGTTCAGGTGTCCCCTGAGGGTTTTACATTTCTTCAGCCAAATTCGGCTGATTTGCACCCAGAAGGGATTTGATGCAGCAAGGTCAGGGTAACAATTCACCCTCTCGGGAGGGCTCAGTCCTGCAGCTCCATCTCCCCTCCCTTTGGTCCTCCCTGCCAAGCATTCCCCACCCCCTCACTGGAGTCAGCAATGGCATCTGGATGCTCCATCCCTGGAAGTGTCCAAGGCCAGGCTGGGCGGGGCCCTGAGTGCCCAGGTCTGGTGGGTGACATCCCTCCCCACGGCAGGGGCTGGGAACCAGATGAGCTTTAAGGTGCCTTCCAAGCCAAACCATCCTGTGCTTCTGTGACCTCCCTGGATCAAAGCAAAAACCCCTTTGACTTCCCAAATCACCAGAATTCCACTCAGCAACCCCAAACGCAGTCTCAGAGGCAGGGGAACACCTGGGTCTTGTGAGACGGCCTCTTTTATTTTCATTTATTGCAGCCCAGCTGCCACCAGCACTGCAGAACCACAAAATAATGGCAGCAGAGATGTGGGTGATGGGTGAGGGGTGATGG
>VZRS01013885.1:0-69638 GCA_013398055.1 Ifrita kowaldi
TTACTAAGTGAAACCCCTACACTGAATTGGTGTTTTAGGCCCGGTTTCCAAATTCAACCCGCTACCCCTGTTCTTAGGTACCTTCTTCTCTAATCAGCATCTTGGTTCATCAACTGTGACACATTTTTCAGAATCATCCTGCTGAGTCAAGAGAGAGGCCACTCCTAGGCCTGTGTGATTTATGGTCCTTCTCTGCAGATGCACCAAACTCAGCTCCTTTGGCATCCACCTCCAGCCCAGCCCAGTATAACAGGACATACCATTTCTGAGTGAGATACCTCAGGGTTTGGACCAGCAAGAGTGTGGTAGCTCCAAACTGCACCTGCACCCACTGGACCCAGGCTCTGATACAGCCATGCCTGACCTACAGTTTAGAGAAACCAGGGCTCCTGCAAACTTTACTTCCCACTGTTTGTTTTGCCATGTTTCAGCAGAAAAGGCACTGGTGTTCATACCATGTTCCAATGGCAGCATCATCTGGCCCCTGTCACTGATGTGTTACGACTGGTTTGGCAGGTTGGGACACCAGTGTCTGCCTTTTATTCCCTTAGTGCACACTGAAAGGGCACCAGTAGAGCAAACATCTTCAAAGCCCCTATACTGTGGCAGGCCAACACCAGGGCTCCTTGAACCTTACAAAATTCAAGCTTTGCAGCAACTTGGCAATGAAGAGGGGGTAATTAGGTGAGTGAGGAACGAGACTGGCTACCATCTAACCCTGGGGAGCTCCATCCCACACTGGAGAATGGCTGGAGTCCACAGCAGCTCAGTGCAAGGGCTGTACCTGGCAGGGTGTCCCTGGGGCTGCACAGGAGTGCTGGGCTCCACAGTGGGCTGCAGCAGCACCTAGAGGCCACACACCCACCCCTCCTGTAGGCACAGGGACCGCTCAGGTCAGGCTGGAAGAAGTTAAGCCTCTCAGAGTCTCTGTAGGGTACTTACACACACCATCTGAGCAAGGCTCACACCTGCCTGTGAAAGTGCACTCACTGGTGATTCAGAAAATCAAAAGCACAGGAGGGCCACATGAGCAATGTTACACGTAACCACAAACCACATCAGAGCCAGCCAACCAGCTCATCTGGTGGGAGAAGCTACAGTTCTGAGCTTGCTTGAAGGATGCTCAGAGGAATGAAAGCATTTTTAGACACTGAAAGAACTCGCTGAAGAGCAAGAGTGAATCCACCAGAGTGATCGAGAAATGGCCAGAATGGTTGTTGGTTCACAGGGAATTTCAGCTGGTTCTCCCTTAGAGCAAGACTTTTACAGGATGAAGAATAAGTTTCCAAGCTCAGCAATAGAAAGGTGTCAGCAGCTGCCTTCAGATGGGAGCCCATCCAGACTTGCTCAGCACCACGTTTCAGAAATGTCAGAGGCACTCAGTGCAGAACACTGGGGGTTGAAGTTTTTGACTCATTTCACTGGCATGGTTTGGGTTTTCACACTCCTGGCTGGCTCTAACCCTGCACTTTCACAGTGCTGTAAAACAAGCCTTGTCAGGGCTGGGTGCTACCCCAAGCTTAAAGGCAGTCATACAGCTGTGAACTTACTTGGCAAGGCCTCACAAGGTCAGCTGGTGAGCGCAAACTCTCCCACCTCCAGCTCTTGATCTCACCTTAAACCCCCGAGAAGGATTTTCCCTTGTCATCAACATCTGCAAACAGAGGTCACCTCACCCACACGTGGCAGAGCAAGACTGGGCTCACAGCAAGCCACTGTGAGCCTGGGTGATTCCCTCCAGTCCTCTCCCAGCACCCCTAAAGAGAATGCCACCACAGCAGTGATGAGGCCAGAGCACAAAAACAGGCCCCACCTGGCCACAATGTGCACCCTGCCAAGATTTGCTTGTTGGGGTCAAACAGGCCAGAGACAACCGCACAGCTGTGGAGGCAGCAGCCAAAATGATAGAACAAATATAACAAAACGGGGGGGGGGGGTTGAGATGGCACCCCCAATCCAAAGATAGGAAATTAGTCATTAACTGGAAACCAAGCAGAAGCCACAGCTGCAAGCTGTGACTGCAAACATTAATCAAGGATTGCAACCCCAGACTCTGCTGCTGTCAAACCTGTACCCAATCACCATGGTAGCAGCTTGCTCATTCAGTAGTTACTGAAAAACCTCCTCAGCTGGGATGCAGAAAATACATCTCTGATGAGCCACAGAATGCACTTATTTGCCCTCCTAAGCTCTGTTAGCTGCCCCTGTTTCCTCTCTGGGTTCTCTCTGCTCCTTCTGGCTAGATCTCCTTCACAAGCTGGAAGTGCACCCAGCCAAGTCATGGGAAGCAAAACAGAGGCTAAGGTGCTGGACAAAGAGGTTTCTACAAGAAGAAAGCTCAAAAGGACAGAGGCAAATGGGAAAAAGGACAGGGTACCTAGCAAAAGGACTGCAGGCTTCTGAACGCCCTGGTATTATGTGACACCTCTGCTCAGCAAGAAACTAATCATGGCTTGCCCATCACAGAGCCTTACTGGGGCACCCACCAATTCCAGTGGTGGAAGAGGCATCCTGTCCCAGAGCACCCACAAAACCAAAGCAGTTTTCTACCTCTGCTGCTCTGAGCAGGCCTCAGAGTAGCAGCTCCCAGAGAAAGCAGCTGTGGTGCAGACTCAGTGCTGGTGTCATTCTCTGCCACAGCGTCCTGCACAGAGATCCAGAGCTGAGCAAGCCTCAATTCCTGCCTTTCCAAAGACTGCATCGCGCACTGGCTGGAGGCTTCTATTCCTCCAAGAGGCAACTTCTCTCATCTCCTGCTCACACAGTTATTCTGCATCCAGCTGCAATGTATTCCAGCTGCAATCCATTCCTGCCATTTAGGAGACTGCAGCAAAAGCTGCCAGTTTTCTGGCTCTTAGTTTTGGATACAGAAGGTGCTCTAGTACTTCCAAAAAGCACAAACAGCATTAACAATACATCTGTTTGGCTTGGGAGTAAATCCAGGGCTCAGAGGTTTAAAAGCCTGACTATTATACAGCCCAATACATCAACCTGTAGAGCTTTAAAGTTATAAAAAACATCTCTGTGTGACCAGGCTGCCAGAGGACAGACATATCCATGCACAGGATGCAAAGTCCCAGTCTGGCCCGGCCCAGCCCAGCTGCAGGGTGCCCAGCTGAACCCTAGCCCTGCCTCCACTGGGCTCCATACTCTGCTCCCAGCTGTCAGAAAGGCCAGCGTTCAAAATTTATTTCCTAGGAAAGAAATACAGACCATTCCCCTATACTTTCCCACATCAGCTGGCAAATGTATTTTCTGGATCCAAAATTAGGGGCAACAGTGAAGGGCGCACAGGAGCAAATAATGGTATCTCCCCTGAAGCGTGAATTATTTGGTTTCTTCAAAGGGTACATCAGAGGTTGTCCAATACCCTGATTCAGACAATTCATTTGGAAGCTTTCTGTCCAAACTTTTGTGAGAATGCCTTGCTAACTGGAATTAAACAAAAAAACAAAAAGAGAGGATCCCCAAGAGACACATGGTCTGCTCCATACTTTACAAATACTGGCCCTGACAAACACCATTGAGCAATACCCTAATAGGGCACAGACATCTGTAAGCAGGACCTTCCTGAAAGCCCAAGCTTCCTTCAAGACAAGCCAGACAAATGTTCTTTTAAAGGTAAGGGCAGGAAACAGGGCCAGCTTTGCCCCATTACTCCCTTTCCTCATGCCTGCTCCTGCTATGGCTCCGATGCCCCCCTGTAATTCCCGAGCTTCCTCTGGCTCATCCTCCAGCTGCAGCCCACGCTGGCTGCTTTACCCTGGGCTCTGCCAGCTGCTACAGCGAGCAGGGGCCTACCAAGCATCTCCAGAGAGCACAGCTGCATTCCTGGGAACTGGGGAGACACCCACAGCTCTGACCATGTCCTACTCCCAGCCAGAGAGAGCCTCCAGCCGCACCCTGACCAAGTCCCTCCACTCAGGGACTTCATGCACATGTTCGGTGTGGCACAAGGAGCACATTCAGTAGCAATCTTCCCTTAGCCCTGCTGAGGGGGGATCACAGGCCAGCTCCCCCCAGCCACAGGTGCCCCTTGCACTGGGCCCATGATCCCCAGTCAGGGGGCACAGTCTCTTCGCACATTTCCCTTTCCTACAACTCAGCACAGCCAGCACGAGGGGGACTCGCTACTCCTCCACTGCCACACTAAACTGTTTTCTGCCTTGCACAATCCTCCTGCGTGTTGCAGCTCAGGGACTCACACTTTGAGCTCAGCCACTGAGCTCTCCGAGTTCCCACGGGCCAGAGGCATAAAACACCAGATGTTCCGTGCACAGAGGCTGCTTGTCCGTCCCCGAAGCAGCCTGCCTATTCTCTACAGCAGGGCTGAGCATCCCGAGCAGGGTGCAGCAGAGTAGGAAGGGTCTAGGTGGATGAGGGGAGGTGTCAGCGGAGCAGAGAGGGAGAAGATGGGATTTCTCCTGCCCTAGCCCGGGCTGCAGCAAAAGCAGCTTTCCCCAGGACTCTGTCCGGAAGCAGCCAGCAGGATCCTGCCTCAGGTGCAGGATCTCTCACCGCCGGGATAGCTGGGCTCTCTCCAAGCAGGCTTGGAGGGCTCCCTGCTCTTCCACAGAGCTTCCCTGCCCTCTAGTGGGTGTAGAGGAATCGTGCGAGAGGACAAGCACTGGGAGAGCCCCTTCCTTCTCCTCCACCTCCCAGCAGGCAGGAGGGCAGCTTCCCTCTGGTTCCGGCAGCACCCTCCCTTGCAAGGGGAAAGCAGAGCAAGCTGCTTTGGCAGGGAAAAGCTCTCTGGGTGGGACATGGGTGACATCCCACACCGGAGGAGCTGGGGGGGCAGACACACATGCTGTGCTGCCAGTGGTGAGGGAATGGGGCGTAGGGCTCCTTCTCCCCGCCCTGACCTCTCTTTCCAAAGGGACCTGCCAGCCCCTGCTCGGAGCAGTGCCTGTGCTCAGAGACACAGCTGCTGTGGAGAGAACCCTCTGAACCTGGGGCTTTGCATTTCCTTCTGTGGCCCAGAGTACTTGGAAGGTTCCATATACACCTTAATGCCCATCTCGGGGACACTGCAAGCTGGGAAAGCACCTTGTGCCCTGGGAAAGCAGAGCTGCACCAGCCCCTCACAGCAGAGACTGAGCCGTGCCGTGGAGGTAGTGTCAAACCTGTGACTGGAAGGAGTCGCTGCAGGCTAAGAGCAAAAGTCTCGTTTTCCATTAAACAAAGCAAGGTTTCTTGGCAAGGGACAGATTTCATTATGGCACGGGGGCGCCTTGCTGCGAGTTCTGACCACAATGGCACATCCCACCAGAGCGCTGCGAGGTGGTGGCATTAACTTGGCCCCAGGCACCCTCAAACCACCTCCTGGCCATGCACCATCCCCTCTGTGCTGCAGGACCTGCCTCTGACCCCCTCCTTCACTGCCACCCTTCTATGGTCTCCACACGAGGCTGAAATTTACGAATCCGTGCTTCATCTCTGCTCTTGATAAGCCAATAAACTCGCAGCCCACAGCTGGGAACGCTGCTGGTCACAGCCTGGTTTATACAGACATCTAGTGGCCTGTGCTCCAACTCCACCAGGGCCACCACGCAGCAGCACCAGCGCCACCATTTATCCGCACTGCCACAGCAAAACCAAGGCGTGGCCCCGTGTTGTGCTTTCGCACACTCGGAACACACCTGCATGACCCCAAGGAGCTGCCAGTTAAATAAGGGAATTCCTCAAATCCCTCCCCGTCCTGCTCTGCTCCCCTGGCACCTTTAAGGGAGCCCATGCAACAAACCAAATTATTTCAGACCAACCCAATGCTCTGGGCATTTTTGAGAGGTCAGTCCTTACGGCGAGAGAAGGGAGCACACAGTCTGTATGATGCACATCTAATAAATATTTATGCATCTCTCCACACAAGAAAGACAACGGATGTCAGTGTTCTGATAACACTAATCTTGCCAACTCAAAATAAAAAGCACTGAGGAGTGACAGGAAACCCAGTAATGGCAGAATGGCAGATTTCAGCGAGCACAGCCCTCCAGAGTGGCGAGACTGAAGCCATCACTTAGCGGTGCAGAGACCTCAGCTCTGCCCTTCCCTGTGTCCTGCAGGCATTTTCTCCAAGAACCAGAGCGTGGGCCTGGACCCTGACAGCTTTAAAGAGTTTGTATTTCCCTCTGTGGCCCGAAGTACTCGAAAGGGTCCCAACACACATCTTAATACCCATTTCACAGGGAAACTGCTAGCTGAGAAAGCTGTGTCCTGCAGGGCATGCCCCAGGCATCAACATGCTCAACCTTGTCCCATTCCCCATGGCTGTGACTTTTGGCAGTCGTCCCCTGGTGGGATGAAGATGCAGCACCAAATTCACACAGCACAAGGCAGCTTTGAACACACTGGATACTGACACATCTTGCTGAAAAGTAATATTCACACCACCCTGACAGATTCTTTGGAGTACCCAAACAGGCAGTTTCAGCCTTAATTTGTGTTTCTACACCTCCACTTTGAAATGAGGATAGCCCAGCTCCCCCCAGCATACCCGATGCTAGCAAACTCCGTCTTATTTCAGGAGTCATTTCCACAGGGCAGGGGGAGCAGACGGGAATGACAGAGGGTTCACAGAGTTTACAATCAAACACCACGGATCACCAGCTGGATACCAGCACCAGGCCTCCAGGAGAGACAAGAGAAACCCTGAACTCCCACTGTTTTGCCAAGCAAAGCAAAAGTCTCACGTGAAAAAAGCAAGAGCCCCGGTGTATTAGAACGGCCCTGGCAGCTGTGTGCACACCAGACTCTGAACCCACAAACTGCCTCGGTTTTCTGAAGTTATTTAGAGTGAATATAGTCCCAAAATAGAGACAGCCTTCCCACCGCTCCTGCAGGCCCTGTTCCTCCCACCCTGCTCTGGATATCCTCATCAGGCTTTCCCCCAAGGCATCCTCGCCTTGTTCTGCACAGAAACACCGGGACTGTGTGTGACAGTGTGTTACACGCAGCTCCCGCAGAGAAAGGGTTGGAGGACAGAAAAGCCCTCCAAGGGCAGCCCAGCTCAAAGCAGGAAAGAGGAAAGCCACCTCCGGGAGGAATCCCCGCCGGCTCCGTGCAGACGTGACCCAGCCTCGGGCTGCGGAGGACGAGCTCAGCTCTTTGATCTCTTGAGCACATTTGAATTTGAGGAGGTGGGGATGCCCCTGGAGCTGCTGCGAGCAGCATTTGGGAGGTGTCAGAGCACCTGTGAAGCTGAGGAGGAGCTGCTGTTATCAGCTACATCGACAGGAGCTCTTGGTTTCCTGGAGGGGGACAGCGTGAGTCACTCAGCTGTGGGAGGGTGGTTTCTTAACGCGCTCGCTGGAGCAGCCGGAATGTAAAACACGTGGGCAGGGTACAAACAAGGCAGATGCAAGTGATTACGGAGACGCAGAATCACCGGGAGGACGGTGTTTTTCCTACTTATCTGGGTATCTGTGACACTGATGGCATCAGCACAGCACGCAGCAGTGCCTGCACCTCTCCCTGCCCCTGTGCCAGGACTGATAAACACAGCGCCTTTGTCACAGAGTTGGGAGTCCTTTGGTCTGCTCCAGTGCCTTGCTGCCCAGCCACCAGCACTTCCCTTTCTCTCTGCTTGCCTGCCATCCAGGGAGCCCGCTTCTCTATGTTCCTCCAGAGAATTCACCGCCTCTTTGCAGCCCTCAGCCCAGAGCAGCATGAATCGTGCGCTTTTCCTTACACCAGGTGCCACTTTGGGCACAGCAAGCAATGCCACCCAGATGAGCTGCCTGCTTGCTGGAGGCAACATTCATTCCCCCACACCCTTGGAACCAGCAGCATTTTGACCAGGAGCAGTGTTCACACATTGAAACAGTAAAAAAATCAGAAACACGGTGCAAAACCTCCGAGGAAAAACCATCACAAGAATCTTGCTGTTCTAACAGCAGAACTCCAGCTAGAACAAAGATTTTATACCTTTGCGGATGATTTTGCAACAGATTTTTTAAAAGTCTCCCTTTACCAGCCAACATGAGAAAGTAAGCCACTAATGTGGTTTTCCAACAAGTCTTCTGTTATCTCGGAAATGAACATGATGATGTCCCCCACGCTTGGTGGCAAACATGTATCCCCTGGCAAAAGACCAAATGAGTAAGCCTGGCCAGCAGCAATGCTTTTGCCCAGGCAGGGAGCTGTTAGAGCAGGGCAACAGCGCTGTGAAAAGGCAAATGGCATTTCTCCCACTTATTTTAAGTAAGTTCATTTCATACATGAAAAATAACAAAATACCACATCTCAGAAGTGGCAGAAACCACCTCAGTGCAGATAAGAGCATGAGGCATTACAGGATAGAGACAGTACTGCAAGGAATGGACCTTCCTCACTCAAAACCTTTTAAAAACCTTCCGAGGGACGTATGGGAAGAGGACTCCCACTACCCAGGCTCAACAACCTTGGAAACGCACATTTAACACGGGCACTGTGGCAGGAGAGCCTCACTCTGAGCATAGCTTTGAGGTCCCTGTCAAGATGCTCAGCCTTTGACATTCAAAGAAACCAAGGGGAGAACACAATAGTTAAAAAAAATTCAAAGTAAGCGAAGGAGAGGGTTTTGCATTTCCACCCCCCGAAGCTAATCAATAGCCACACAGAGCTTCTCTGCCCTTTTGCAGCCCCACTGCAGAGAGAGGAAGGCTAGGAGCACACTCAGCTGAGGCACAGCAGGGCAAGAAGGGGCACAGGGTGAGTTAAAAGACCTATTTATGCAGGGGCTGCTCACAAACAGTGCTGGAGCACCACTGGACACCCATTCCTTCTGAAGCCTGCTTCTGTTCCATTTCCAGTGCAGGCTACAGAGCAGTTCTGGGCTGCTGCTAGACCCTGGGTCAGCACTGGGCTTCAGTTCTACCCACTCAGCCCTCCTGCCTCCTCTCATTGCCCTCCACGGGGGCATGGAACGAATGTGATGATGGTGGAAAAGAGATTATTTTCTTTTATGTCTAATGGAAATGCCTCCCTCATACCTTATCTCCCCAGATCAGCTTTCATTTGTGCTGCCTCTGATCAAACAGTGCTGAGGAGTTTGAGGTGAATTGCATAGAGGTGTCCTCCAACACCACTGCTGGACCCAAAACACACCAGGCACAGCAGCCAAGCCCACCCTGGAGCAGGAGACCCTTCACACCATAGAGCCAGAGCCCCTCTCGCCCTTACCTCACACAGCAGTATCCACAGCCAGCTCCATCCAGCCCCCGCACCGGCTCCACTCCAGTCTGGTGCATCTCAGGCTGTTCCCAGCGGATTTGTGGCAGGAGAGCTGGGAATGCTCCCTATTCCCAGTGGATTTATGGCAGGAGAGCTGGGAATGCTCCCCCTGAGGTGCCTGTGTTGGGGTGCAGCCTCACACTTGCCTTTTAGTCCCTCTGGCCCGTACGTGTCAGGCAGCAGCCTGGGGGAGCAACCGTGCTCGGAGGTGCAGAGAGGGAGCATAGCTCTCTCATCAGGTAAAATCATCAAGGGTGATTTCTTAGGTGGCTTCCTTTCTTGTAAACACTGTTTGATCCCTGTGTAACTGCTGGTGAGCCGAGTCTCACTCGCTGTCATGCGAGATTCAAGGTTCGTGTTTTGGTTTATGACCACAGAAAAATATCTTTTGTGACCACAGTCCTGAAAATCTTGTAGCCCTGAAGCCTGCAAATAGTGCAATAGGGAGCTACACAGTAGCCAAGGTCATCGAGGCACTGCTTTCACTGTTTTTGCAGCTGGGCAGCCTAGACAGGACTGCAGATTTTTTCAGCCAAAATACACCAATCCCTCTGCAGTCCAGGTATCAGCAATAGAGGAGGGAAACAAAGCATTCCTTGTTGACTGGGATTCTTCTGCCTTTGGAGTTTGTCCAGCCTCTGTATCACCAGCTGTCCCAAAGAACCTCTGGAGATGTGGTTCCAAGCAGTTAAACTGAGAACATGATATCCATACAGCGCTGCCCAGCTGCTAGGTCACACACAATGTCCCCACAGCCCCTGCCCACCCTCTGGCACTACCCAGGAGCAGATATTAGGTGCATTATTAAGATGCCAAGCCTCCTTTTGAAGCACTGTCTCAGCAACCAGAGATGAATTAGCACAAAGCCAGGCTGCTTTCAGACACACACAGCAAACTCGAGTCCATACACTGCCCTAGGCCCAGACAGGAACACTAAGTTGCAGAGTTTAAAGCAGAAGAGCACACAACCTTACTCCCACTCAGAAAAGCCCAACTAACCTGGCTCCCAGTCACTTTACCCCACTTAAGTAACTTGCCCAATTAGCACAATTAACCTTTGCTGCGCCTTGTTCTCCACACAGGTGCAGAGAATGCACAAATCAGAATTCCTCAGGCTAATTAATCACCAAGTGTTTCATTTTCCACCCAGATTAGGCTGTTTTTCACCAGTGGACCTCAAGCCTTTCTCTAGTAAGGGTAAAAGCTTTCTCTGTTTCCTCCCAAGAATGTTAACTGTGAGCTAGGATTTAACTTCTTCTCAGCAATTCCACATACACTGCAACACTAAACTGCAAAAGGCAAAGGGAACGGGGGTTGTGGTCAATTCAGCACACATTATCTCTGCTGTTTCTTCCTACTCAGGGGTTGGGCTCCTCATACTCTTCCCTTGCTCCAGCATGAGGTCCCTCCCATGGGAGACAGTCCTCCACCAATTTCTCTAACATGAGTCCTTCCCACGGGCTGCAGTTCTTCACAAGCTGCTCCAGCATTGCTCCCTTCCACAGGGTGTAGCCTTCCAGGAACACACTGCTCCCACAGGGTCACAAATCCTGCCAGCAAACCAGTTCCAGCATGGGCTCCTCTCTCCACGGGCCTGCTCCAGAGCAGGCTTCCTGTAGAGTCACAGCCTCCTTGGGGCATCCACCTGCTCCAGCACGGGGTCCTTCACGAGCTGCAGGTGGATCTCTGCTCCCTCGTGGACCTCCGTGGGCTGCAGGTGGATCTCTGCTCCCTCGTGGACCTCCGTGGGCTGCAGGGCCACAGCTGCCTCATCATGGTCTGCACTCTGCTCCAGCACCTGGAGCACCTCCTCACCTCCCTTCCTCTCTAAGCTTGGTGTTTCTCACATAACCTCATTCCTGTCTTCTCCCAGCTGCCAGTGTCCAGGTTTTTTCCCCTTCTGAAACACATCATGCCAGAGGCATTACCACTGTCACTGATGGGCTCAGCTTTGGCCATTGGCAGGTCCATCTTGGAGCTGGCTGGGATTGGCTCTATCAGACAAGGAAGTTTCTGGCATCTTCTCACNGTTTGATACACTTCATATCACACTCAGCCCACACTGGTCCCAAGAGATCTGTGTGACAAATCTTCAAAAGAAGAACTGGGAAAGCTCCAGTCCCTAAGTAGTTTAATATTACCTTGTTTGTCTAAAGCTTTTCAGGGATACGGCTGGAAGTAACATCACTGGGCCTACCTGGGGAATAGTCCCAGTAACACAATACTGGCAACAGCCACCTCCAACTTCTCTGAACTCAGCAGATGCTTATTTGGATCTTAATCTACTTTTGAGTCTCCTGGGGATTTTACTTTTAAGATTACTCCAAATTCAGCTTCCCGCTTAACATTCTCAAAGCAGTCTGGGTATGATTTTGCCCGAACCCACTTTGATACGGTTACACCTGGTACCTGCCTTCAGAAGTCACGTATCAACAGGTCTGAAGATTTGCATGTGTAAAGCACGTTGTTCGTTTAAATAGTGCCCTTTAAACCTCCTTTCCTCAGCCTTCAAGGCCTCCATATATTTTATCACAGCAGTTCATAAGCTGCCATGACTTCAGATTCTTCCCTGCAGAGCTGTTTCCTGACAGTGCTTATCCAGCCATGACTGGGAGGTGCAGGATGCACAGCAGAGCAGACTCTCTCATCCCTGCTCCCCCTCAGAAAGCCCTTTGATGCTCCTCCATCAGGGAATTAAGGTTGTGATAATCCTTTGGAGCAGCAGTGCATCAACACCACCTCCACCAGAAGCACACACCCCCCCGCTGGCTGTCCTGTCCCTGTCCTCAGTAACCTCTGCTTCCTGCCCAAGGTGGGTTGGTTTCCTGTAGCCGCCTTTCCACCAAATAAAGAAGAAACATTTTCTGCTTGTATCTGCTGTCCTATTAAGTCCCGAGCTGCTTATTACCACTGCTACTGATTTTGTCCCTTCCAGGTGGCAGAGAGGCGTCACTGGAACAGCCCAGCACAGGCACCTACAGCTGGAACAAGTTCGTCACCCCAAAGGTGTCTGGAACAGGGAGGAGCTGTTCATCCCCTCCTGCACATCCCCTCTTCCTCCCTGGCTGCTGGAGGAGGGTTTCCCTGCCTGAAAGCATCACCCTGAGTGCAGAGACACTGCACAGAAGAGGGACAGTTCCAGCTGGGACCTGGCACTGAGCCATAAGAAGGTGAGAAAGGCTCTCTGGAGAGTCCCTGTCCAGCCTCCTGTGCCAGGCAGGGTTAACAAGTAGAGCAGGGTGTCGGTATGTGTCAGCCCACCCTGTAGTTCCTGCCCCTGCCACCACCAAGCGTCATGGAAGCCTCTGATCATCACCTCCCACCCGGCAGGGAGCAGCAAGGGCGGTCACCATGGCCCTGCAGGACACACAGGGAGCTCTCCAGAGTGGGGAATGCACCAGCCTGCAGCAGCACAGAGGAGAGCCCGGCCCATGGGTGCCAGGAGGCAGTGCTGGACACCCTCAGCACCATCCCTGGCTGCAGGGAATGGGCACTGCTGCAGGATCAGGCAGGCACCTTGCTCAACACTGTGGAGGAAGGAGCTTCCAAAAGGTCCTCAGCTCGGCACAGGCCATGGAGCCAGAGACTCCCCCAGCCTTCATGAAGGATGGGCTTTGTCCCCCACCAGCCCTCAGCACCACCAGCTGTGACTCACCCGCCCCAGTGAAAAGTCGCCTGCAGGGTGCAAATGTTGATGAATCACCTGGGCCCCCGCTGTCTCCAGGCTGCTTTGGAACCCCGCTGTGTCACAGTGCCACACTGCCCAGGCAGCTGAGGGGATGGCACAGGGCCTCCTGGCAGCACTGCACGGCACAGCCGAGGAGCACAGGCAGCGCACAGGGACACTGGATTAGATGAGTGTTAGTGGCACACGTGCCAGGCAGCTGGGACCTGCTCAGCTTTCCTTGTGCCACCAAAGAACCTGCTGGCACACCTGTGTCTTCACTGAGCGTGGAGACCCCTGCCAATGGCTGTCCAAATCCTGGGCCTCCCCTCAAGCCCCTGGCTCCAGCCCCTTGTTTCAGCCTCCTCGTTTTCTCCAGGGTGTGTGGCCACACCTTTGCCCTGCTCCCCTTGTGCTGAAAATGTAACTCACAAAGGGCAGACCGAGAGTCAGTTCAGACCAGTGTCACCAGAATAGCAGGTACTGAAGGGAAACCTTCTGTATCTGTTTTGTTCTCCCTCCTTGCTCTGAATTGTTCCTTACTAAAAAGAAGCATTTCTTAGTTTCTATTCAGGCTTTCCTTTCCAGCCACTAGCACAGAAATTTAACTTTTGACAGACTTCAGACCACCATCCTCTCCTCAACATGCACATAAGGACTTGGGTCGATGTACCTCCAGCAGCTCCAGCCAGAGCCACAAAACAAACAGAAGTCCCCACATAAGTCCTCCAGGCTCTAAGTTTGATATTGGGGAACTCGCTAACATAGGAAATAAAAGCATTACATCAATTGCAAAACAATTACATTCAATTTCCTCGCAAATTTAAATACAACACAATTCAAAGGTCCTGCCTGCCTAAAGTGCTGACAGTTGTACCTGCCCTGGCTGGCTGCAGGTTGTATTACGGGAGGATTTGCTTCATTTAAGGGGGAAAATGCCTGTCTACAGACACAGATAGCACTTATTAATGAGTAATGAGTGTCACTTCCCACAAAGACCGTTTCCCACTGCCGGCTGTTTCTAACACCTCAGCCACACGTCATGCACTGTACCAGCACAGCTCTGTCTCTTCTCCTCCACAGCCACTTCCAGCCCCTCCTGTGTGCCTCACCCCAACACCTTCCTTCTCATTAACGCCTTTCCAGGGCGTGGAGGGATGCACACCATAGCAGGGGAATGCATGAGGAGGGAGGAATGGCAAGGAGTTGTTTTATCAACCGGCTGCAGCCCCAAGGGGAGAGGCAGAGGAGCTGGGAATGAAGGCATGAAGGGGAAAAAAATGGGTTGGAGGTGTGTGGAAGGCGTTGCTTTGTCTTTGTTTCTCACCATCCAAACCTCTTTGAATTGGCAATAAATTAGTTTCCCCCAGCTGATTCTGTTTTGGCAGTGAGGGTACCTGGTAAGTGCTCTACCTGCATTTATCCCAACCATGCGCCTTTCCAACTTATTTTCTCACCTCTGTGCTGTTCAGGAGGGGGAGTGAGAGTGGCTGGGTGGCCATGGGGGAGCCGATTGGGGTCAGCCCAGCACAAGTACCCAGCATTGTAATTTCAAGCACAGAGAGGAGTGTCCAGCTGGCAGGTGCCTCTTCTATAGCACACTCCCGGTGAGACTCTGTCACACAAGGCTCAGCCCTGCTTGCCCCATTCAGCACACAGGGATGCTGAGGGGGAAAAGAAGCATTTCCATCTGCATCTCTGGCAGAAACATTATTGGAGCCCTGGCAGGGCCTTTGGAGACCAGGCAGTGGCCTGGGGAAGGAAGGATTCCCACCAGACACTGCCCATCTGATCCAGCAGCTCCATGCAGGGCTGAGGCTTTACTGGAAGTCACCACGGAGCCTCACTGCCCAACTGCTCCCTTTTACATTCAGCAAGAGATCACAGAGATACTTTGGGTTCATGTTTGTGTTCAATGTACTCTTGGAGACCACAGGAAATTGCACTTTTTAAAACTAGGTCTTCAGGGGAGGGGTAGCATTTTTTTCTCTTTTCTTTTTTTTTTGTCACAAAGGAAATTCAAAGTAAAGAATGAGATGAGTAAAAAGTGGTTAAAGAAAGACTGAATTTCCAAACCAGTTACGTGGTGAATTCTGCTGGCAGGTGATTCAATGGTTCTGCAAGAGGTTTTCACACCCTAAGAGCAAAAGCAAAGTGTTCAACAGTGGTACCAGACTTACAGAAGGCACAAACCACTAGAAAACAGTTGCAAGAAAACAAAGGAGAGCGCTTTGGTCACAAAAGAAGGTCAATCTTCCAAAGAAGGCTATACAAAGAAGCAACACTTGCTGTCTAAGTGATGTTCCTGGAGAGTCAAGGGTTTAAGACAAAACCCATTAGTTTCTTTTCTCTAAGCCATGTCCTTCATTCATATAACATTATTCTCTCTCCCTCGGTGTGCTGGTTTGGACCTGGCTGCGGGCTGCTGGAGGGGACAGGCTCACCCCTGTCACCATTTCCACACACACTTCTGGTGCTGGGCCTGACCCCAGCACAGGCACTGCGGGAAATCAGCCGGCTTCTCTTCAGTGCCCCGTGGAGGCAGGGTTTACGGCAATGAGCCCAAACGCTGAGAAACGAAAGCGCTGCTGCCAAGTGCCAATTTTAGGGTTTGGGGTTTTTTCAAAGAATTCAGTGGCTGGCAACTCTGCCTTCAGCCCCAGTGTTCCTAACAGCACTCTTGAGCTTGGTAGCCTCAATGTCTGCCACCATGTCCCCATGTTCTCCTTCTTTGTCCCCTCCAGCTTCCTTCAAGCACCAGGGCTGGATTTTTCCTTATTTTTGTCAGCATGAAGATAAAGGATGGCAGTGGGGGGAATAATTTTGGCTGAAAGGCTGGTCAGGACTTTCAGGTAGTGTCCTGCAGGAGAGAGGAATCAGCACCTGGAGGCAGAAGCTCCCAGTGCCACCTATGGCCACCACCAGCCCACAGAGGAGAGTCTGGTGGCAGCAGAAATCTGTGCAGATGGTGCTATGTTCCTTCCAGGGGTCCTGTGCACAGCACTGGCATTTCTCCTGTAGCACTGCAATTCTACCAGCTCTGGAACATGTTTAATCTGTGACTTGGAGAGCTCTGGACACATGGATGCACAAACTGGCAGATGGATCTCACCCTGTCTTGCTATTAAACACCCCCCTGTGCAGAATAAAATGCACATGGTGACAAAATAAACTCTTCAAGGGCAGGGAGACAGGACCTCAGGATGGAGGTTTAAGAAATTACTATCCCCTTCTTTCCATCGACAGCCTTATCTGTCCCCTCCTCCAGCCCAGCAAGCAGGGTCTCCACAGGATGTGAGTGGGGAATTTCAAGCAAAATGATCATTCCCTTCTGCTGCTTAAGGATAAACCAGTCAGCCAACCCCCTCTCACTCAAACCAAGTGCAGCAATGGCATTTAACTACTGAATGGGCTGAATTCCTCCCAGTCCTTCACTGCTGATATCAAGCAGGGAATTTGAGAAAATTACATCCTCTTTGTGCATTTTTGATCTTCCGTGGTTTGGATTTCTCTTTCAGGACTGTAATGAAAGTTAAATCTTGGATACCTGTTGTTCATGCAGAACCCTTATTAGGAGACAGAAATGTTCCTCTCTGATGCCTTTTTCTCTGACATATTTTGCCTCTGTGTTGACATAAACCTCACACGAGTGAGGAGAGAGAAACATCAGGAGAAATGCATGTCCCCAGCACAGAGCTGAGGCGAACGTGCAGTCCAGTTCTGATAGTCATTCAGATGGCTCAAAAGGCCAGCTATTTCCCTGCCAGTGCAGGTTTCCAAGCTGAAGGCCTCAGGGAATTAGATGACCAGCTTCAGTCCCCAAGAATGACCTGACAACCAAGAACTAGAGGAATCTCCGACAACAAAAGGAATCTGGACAGAGAGACTTTTTCAATTGTTGCTGAAGGAAACTGGCTGTGGAATATGGGAAAAAGAGAGAGAGATGTAAAATATCTATGATGGTTTGTAAGAGGGGAGAGAAGTTGATTCTCTCATGGAGAGGGCTGAGTTGTACAGACTGTGCTGAGGAATGAGGAGGCAGCTGAGGGAGAGGAAAGCATGTTGTGGTTTGAAATTCCACCTGGAGCTTTTAGTATCTTTGCTACCCAGAGGAATGAGCAGCTTATTTTCAATAAAACCTGTGAGTCTCCAGAGCAGAAAGCCTGCGTGCCTGCTCACACAGCTGCTGAGGGCTTGGCAGGGGCAGCCAGCCAGGGCCGTGCCTACGGGTGGGATCCTAAAGCAGCATTGCTGGCGACACCACAGGCTGGGGACTCAGCATCTCTTCCCAGCCCTACCTGGCAGAGACACCCTTGCAGATGCTGCCAGCCACCTCCTGCACCACAGGCTGCAGTCCCACATCTCCTGGGACAGGTCATGTGCAGGGAACAGAACACCTGGCTCTCCTCATTACCCCAAGGGATGAATCAGCAACAAATTGTCAAGCTTTTCTTCTTCTTTCCCCTTTTCTTTAGTAATTAAAAGCAACCAGAAATTCACACGCAGCTTGCCTCACCTTGCAGCAAAATTACTCCTCTGTCTTTACTTACCTCATCCTCTTCTCTGCGTTGAACCTCAATCACTTAGTCATGCCTAAAATTACACTTCTGTAACCATGATGTAATAAACCCATGTGTCAGAGCACTAGGGGAATAATAGCAATATCTAGGTCTACCCCTCTTCCCTTTTTCCTGTCTCTAACCACTAGACAATGCTCCTTCCCAACCTGGTAAAACTTGCCAGAGTCTGTGCAGCTCCCTGGGCTGGAAGAAGTGACCCCACACAAGAGATTGTAACAGAAACTCAGGGAGCCCAAGGCTGGCTTCAGGTAAAAAAAAAAAGAGGTAAAAGGAGATTTAAAAAAGAAAAAAAGGAAAACAATAATCAGCCTCCAAAAAAAGCAGCCAAAGCACCAATAAAACCTGTCCGATCCAATAGAAGGTTGCTGCCTGCACTCACAGGATTTGAGTGGCTTCAGACGTATAAATTCTTCCATTCTTACTCACCCTCTCTCTCCTCCCTGGGAGGCTACAGAAACAGTCACATCTCACACCTCTCACCAGTGCCAGCTCTCTGCCTGAGCTGTGAGGTTTCCCAGCCAAGCTGTGTACCCAAGGAAGCCTGCCAAGAGTCAGTGTATGCTGTGGCTCCATTTCTTGTCCCTGCACCCTGATGCACCCACCAGGGATCAGCTGGGGATCAGCCACCACTCCTTCCGCTTTTGCTTTACCTTTGCTGTGCACCAGCCACCTTCCTCCCATCCTGAGTGGCCATGGAGTGGGGAAGAGTCAGGATACACGGGTGCAACAGGCAGTACTGGTGAGAGGGATGCTGGCCATAGCTGTCCAGGGAACATTCCTCTGTCCCTGACCAGGATTCCCTCTGCTTCCACTGCGCTTTTGCTGTGCAAGCAGCAATGGCCCCGCCCATACAGTCTGGTCTATGATGCAGCCCCTTCTGCCACCTTGGTTACAGCACATCCTGAGCCTGCACAAGGTTTGCAAAGCACTGGCACCTGCTCTCCCTTTTCCTCCACCAAGGCATGTAAAAAGGACACAGCATCAAATACACACCGACCACAAAAGAGGCCGTATCTCTGCCAAGCAGCTCTCTGAGCTTGGCCACAAAGCAGAAGAAACATTTGCCATGCAGAGCCCTGATTTGGCCAGCTGCACACCCAAACACATGGGCATCTTCTGGGGAAGGTTCAGCTGCCCACAAGAGCTGTCTGTGTTCTGGGCAGTGGGAGCAGACCAGAGACCTCTTATCGGGAGATGATCTGGGCTCATCACTTCTTGTCAGCCATGTTCTCTGCAGAGGGGGTGTCTCCGGAGCCCTGTTAAGTAGAGCTGAAACCCTGAGGCACCTCCACACCTGACCCAGGCTGCTCTGTCAGGAGACAGGATGTCAGCTCAGACCACTGCAACCACGGCCTGCAGGACAGAGAAAACCCAAACATCCACTGGGTCAGTCCTGCTGATGGACCTGGGATATCTTTTCTAGTGCAGAGACCCTTCCCTTGGTGGGGAGGGAACAAAATACTTGGTAAGCTCAAATTAAATTTCAATAATTTATTTTTATTAAATAATTTTAAGTACAGCCCAAGAGCTATTCAAAATCACAGAATAGTTTGACTTAAAGATAGCTCCAACCCCTGTTTATGGCAGGGACCCATTCTGCTAGACCAGGCTGCTCAAAGTGCTGTCCAACCTGGCCATGAACACTTCCAGGGATGGGGCATCCACAGCTTCTCTGGGCAACCTGTGTCTCACCACCCTTGCAGGGAAGAATTTCTTCCCAATGTCCGATCTAAACCTACTCTTTTAGTTTAAAGCCATTTCCCCTTTGTCCTGTCACTCCATGCTCTCATCACAAATCCCTCTCCAGCTCTGTGGGAGCCCCTTGAGGCACTGGAAGGGGCTCTACGGTCTCCCTGGAAACTTCTCCAGGCTGAATAACCCCAACTCTCTCAGCCTGAGAGCCTAATGTCAGAATTTAATACTCATTGAGTATTTAATGGTAACAATTAGCGAAAATTTCTTTAAGTGAATGGCTAATTAGCTAGATAAGCAGATGACTTTAATAAAGTCGGCGTGGCACAAGCAGCCTATGAATTGACTCCGTGCAGCTTGAAATTGTGTAATCCTGTCATGACCTCACTTCCAATCTTTAGTCAGAGCCCACGAGCAGTGGCTTTGCTCTGGGCAGTTCAGAGGGATATTTGAGGAAGGGATCCCAGAGCAGAACCGTGTCTCACTGGCAGCTGTGCCGCTGACTGCGCGCGGTCACGGCCGCTCTGACTCAGGAGCGAGCCTCGGAGCCCCAGCTTGATCCTGCAGGGATAAGCCAGCTCTGTCCACCTCAGGAGACCCAGCACTATTTATAACAAGACTGTCCACCCCAATGTGCCACTGCCTCCAAAACATGCAGGTCTGGGGTGCCTTTAGCATTTCAGATAAGGCCAGATCTTGTCCCTTCCTGGTGCACTGTGAGTGAAAGTGCTCATCCTGCCCCAGAGCTGACTACAGCCACCGCCTGCATGAGTTGCTGTGTGCTGACCTAGAGAAGCCTTTGGGATCGTTCCAGCTCTTCCAACACCATACCAGCAGACAGAGTAACCTCAGGGCAGATTTCCTATGGGCACGGAATGCCTTGCTTCTCTCCAGACTGCTTCCCAGTAAAGAAGGGAAGCACGTGATGTGCTCATCTAGTTTGGTTACAGAGACAGCTGCAAGCTTGCAGGCACGTGTACATGCAGATTCCCACTCCCCACTTGGATGCCTCATCACTAGGAGAGCAACACAGCACAAACAGCAATCAGAAGAGGACAGCATTTCCAGCCTTTCCTGGCAGGATCTGGGTCCAGCAGCTCCACCTCTGCACTGTGCAGTTTGCCCCTCTGATACGTGCAGGGGCAAAGGCAGTGAGAAAGGATCAGTCAAGCCATAAAGTCCCTAAGCTTTATCCTTTTGAGATACTTTCCATCCTGAGAAATGCAGTGGAAATATCAGCAATGGCTGCATGAACAGGGGTGCAGTTTTCTCTTCACACTGGCCACAGCAGTAGCCAGACCCCTGAGAAGATTCAAAGAAATAAACTTCTCTGAAGCAAACAGCACAAACCACAAGCAACAAGCATCGAGCTGAGAGCAGCACCATGGAAAAGGAAACGAATGCTTCAGGCTGCTGAAGAGCCACATTCACTGAGACCTCAGGCTGCTGAAGAGCCACGTGCACTGAGACCTCAGGCTGCTGAAGAGCCACATTCACTGAGACCTCAGGCTGCTGTAGAGCCACGTTCACTGAGACCTCAGGCTGCTGAAGAGCCACGTGCACTGAGACCAACAGCAGAGCTGCAAGAAAGCAGGAGCACAGGCAAAGGTGATGATGTACCACAGCTGCAGCCTTTGTGTCCTGCCTGGAGGCAATGTGAGTGACAGCCCCAGGGTTAGAACTCCATGGACCTGACACCAGGGTGAACAAATAGGGTTTGGGTTTTTTTACACCACTTCATTTCTTTGCCCTTCAGACCACTCTGTGAGAAGGGCTTCTGGGGCCAGAGATCACACACATGGTGCCTTTGGGGACAGCAGTACTTCTGCTCAGCCAAAAGTGCCTGGCTCCATTCAAGCTCAGAACTGGTTTGAGCTCAGGCCCTTTCTGGTGGTCAAAGTGGGCTTGGGCTGCCTGGTCTATGCTGCCCACACCACACCTCCCCAGTCCCCAGATCCTGATGTTTCAATGCTGGAGCTCCGAAACCTCATGGAAAGGATGCTGGGCACTGCCAAGCAGGCAGCAAAGTGGGATGAGACTCCCAGATTTCTGCCACACTGCTGGAGAAGGAATGAGGTGCTGACCCCTGATCACGGAGGCCTTGCAGTGCTTTGGTCTTGGCAGAAGCCTGTTGCACCAAATGAGGAGAGGACAGTACCATTCACTAGAAAAATATATATTTACCATCTGTGTTTTGCTCAGGAGAGAACATCTCATGACAAGGGGCCTAGCTGAAGTCATGCAATTGACAGGTGCCAGCATGTCACCACCTGCATCATGAAAGGAGTGGAAGACCAGACCTCCACGGAGGACCCTCAAGTGCTGCAGGGGCAGGAGGGGGGTTTGAGATGCTGCTTTCACCTCAAGCCCCACTGCTCTGCACTGCTGTGTGGCTTGAATTACATCAGCAGAGCCTGTGGCCACCCCACCATCCCCGCCACCACGGTGTGGTCACGCTTTCACTTCTGGGACACCCCTCATGACACTGCTGCTTCTGGCATGTTGGGATGAGTTAAATAAAGGGGTTGGGGAGCATTTTCTGGGATGGGAGTAGTCGATAACACAAAATGAACACAGCAGCTGTTCCAGCCCAGCTAGCTGGCAGTGCCTGTGGTACAGCAGTCACAGTGCTGGGCAGGGTGGCCAGCCATGGCTCAGGGGGAGCAGTTGTTCACACTACTCATTCCCACACCACTGTGGTGTCATGGCATGACTCAGGCACCTCCTTAACATCCACCAGCTGTCCCCACCAGGGTCGTGATACCACGTGGAGCAGCAGGTCCCAGTATCTTCTCAGGTAGCAAGTAGTGAGTTCCAACAGGGTCTTCAGCACGCTATGTTTTGAGTTTGTCGGGGGTTTTTGTAAGGAGAATATGTGCAATTCTCTTCAGGCTGATGCAGTACAGCCCTGGTGCTTTCCAGGCATCCGCTTTCAAGCCTTTACCAGTTGCTTGAACCCCCTCCTGTTGAAACCCAAACATGGTTTCTTGATGGGTTTTGTGGTGCCACTGTGCCCAGGCAGCACTCACCCCTCACACATGCGTGTGTGAAGGGGCTGCCAGCCATGCCCCATTTCAAAGCTTAAACAAGCCAAAGAAAGTCTTGGATTCCTCAAAATTAACCAGAGCGATTTTGGAGACGTTGACATGCAAACTGTCCATCTTCCTGAGCTTGAAGAGAGCCCCCAGGTAGCTGTTCCGGGCCCACATCCTCTGCCCCGTGCAGTAGTTGATGTCTTTGTCCTCCATGAGCACAAGGCTGCCTGGAGAGTTTGGGTTTCTCTTGTACACGACGTGGGACAGCACCTGGCTGTCACAGGCGCTGCCGCGGAAGAGGACATTGGAGTACACAAAGTACAGCCCGGGCTCGTTGATGACCAGCCCCCGGTTGCGGTACTGGACACCACTGGTGTAGGCATGGCCAGAGATGGGCTCCCACTCCAGAGGGAGGTCCCGCTGGGCTGGGTTCCCTGGAAGCCGAAACAAGACAAAAAAAAGGTGGTAAGTACCTCCAGTTGTGCGTTTTTTCCTCAGCTCACACCCCACGTCACAACAAGGCAACCGTTCTGCAAGCCTTGCCTGCAGGGCGGAAAGTCCTCCCCGACCTCACACCTCACCAACGCCAGCCCCCAGTGACAGCTCCTGCCCTGCACACCCAAAACCAAGCCAAAACCAGGCCTCACTGAGAAGCATAAATGAGGGGGAGGGTTTTATCAGTGGAGCAACTTTCCACTGTCAGAGCAGATGTGTTACCCAAGGAAAACAGGAAAGCCTTGTGAGGTGGGCTCCGCACAACTACAGCCATGCCACCCCCTCATGCCATCACACCTGCCCGTTCCCCTGCTGCCGCCTCCTGCTGCTCCCTCAGCACGTACCTGTGAGATGGGCTGCCTTCCTCACTTCCTTTCGCAGTGACGGCTCCTTCTGCCCTGCACAAACATAGGGAAGACATTGGCCACGTGCTCCATGGAAAAGTCAGCCCAGAGAGCAGTGGGGGAGCCAGCCACAAAGCTGACACCTGAGATCCTGCAAACCGTCCCACTGGCCAGGCAGACCTTGTCCTCAGGAAGGCAGAGCACAGCTGGGAAAATCTGCCTTCCCTGGAGGGCTGAGTTCCCTTTGGAGAGATGGGCCAGTTCCAGTGACTCAGTATCTGGATCCCATCCCACTCCATCCTTCGCTTTTCCTCAACATCTATTTCATGTTCTCTAATTTTAGAAGCAGCCTTTTCTTTTCTCAAGCCAATTACATTTTCCTCTCCACTCCCCCTTCTCCTTTACACTATTTCCCTGTTTCTATTTATTCATCCAGCCCCCTCAAGAAATTCAGGGTTATTATTTATGTTCAGTTTCTGCTAAAGAAGCCTGTGATCAGAGCACTGAGCATCCAGTTCAAATGACAGCTCCCCTTCCACTAAAGGGGAAAATTTATTGATATAGGAGTTGATGAGAACCAAGACTGCCCTTTCCCAAGAATTTTGCTATTTCAAATTTGTTTTGATTCAGTATCAGAACAAATTTGAAAATAAATTAACTTTTCTAATAACCAAAATTCTCCAGGGGGGAAAATATAAAACTTTTCAGATCTAGAAAAAACTGTCAAGAGAGCTGAAAATTTCTTTCTGACTTGGCCATTTTTGTAAAGGATATCCTCACTTATAACATTAACATGGAATGCAAAAGAAAAGCAATAGTTTGGAAGTTCAAAACACAACTTTTAAATTGTTCCACTCAAATTGAAACTCTGGGTTTTTTTCCTAAATGAAATCTAGAAAAATTGGCAGGTTCTTGTGGAAAGTTTCAATTTCACTGAGTTCCTCCCCAGGCACAGACTCACCCGTGAGTTTCTCCGAAGCTGGAGCGATGTGCTCAGCGCTGGCAGGCTGGCAAAAGAGAAGAGGGACACTGGCTTAGACTGACAGCAAGGACTGTCTTTGACAGTGGCTAATTCTGGGTGCCCATGGGGAGCTGCAAAGTGCTAGGAAATACACAGGGAGAGACCTGACAGCACTCAGCAACACAAAGAAATCCAGATAAATCAGTCACCGACCGAGCAGTCCCTCACGGGAACAAGCACCCCCCCTCCTCTGTCACAGCAGACACTGAAATGCCACCATCCTGCCCCTTGGGGAGCTCTGCACCACCTGAGCATCTCAGACACGATTCCAAGTGCTTCTTTTTCCCTGTTTCCCCAGGGACCTGACACCAGCCAGGCAGACCTCACCTCTCTGAGTTCATCCAGTTCCTTCTCCAAGTGAAAAATCTTAAATATGCACAGCCCCACTCCAGTGAAGGCCACCAGGATCAGCAAGAACATCACGAGGAAGCCGACGCTCCTCCTTTCCCTGTTGTTCCGTGGCTTTTTCCTCCGGTCGGGTACCGGTGGTGGGAAAGGAGCCAGGGGGGGTGCCGGGGGGCAGGAAGCACCTGCATCAGCACAGCCGTCCACCCAAAAGATCTGGGGGTACACGTAGTTCAAGTTCTGCTGCATGGCCGGGAGCGGGATGGGCTGGACATGCCTGGTGCGCTCTTCCCTGTGGCACCCGAAACCTGCCGGGCTCGGCCCAGCCGGAGCCCTGGGGGCAGCCCCAGCTTTGCCCTGGTACGGCTGCATCCCTGCAGCGGCGGACACCCAGCTCGGATGCTGCGACTCTGAAAGCCTCAAGCACCAAAAGCCTCAGGCATCAACATCAAAGCGCCTTCCGGCCCGGGCTGGCGGGTCACGAACCCCCCGCTCCTCCCACAGCCCCGTCTCGGGACACGCGGGGGCTGCGCTGCCGCCCGGGGCTCAGCAATCCAACACCCTGAGCAGCGGCCCCAAAGGATACGCGACCCGGACCGCGAGCAGAGCGAAAGGAACGACAAACTCTCTCTCTGGCATCCTGCACCGCAAGGGAGAGACAGAGCTGAGGACTCCTGCCCTGAGCAGAAGGATGAAGAACCAGTCCCAGCTGGGATGCTGGGGAATCGCTCCATTCCTTACCTGTCCGTTGTGCATCCCCCCTTTCCTCAGCAGCTCCGCAGGGCATGGATCCCGGGGCACGGAACACAGACGCTGTCCTGCCGCGATAAAAACCTCAGTGAGAAGAGGAAGACACTGTGAGTGCTGCAGCCTGAGCAGAGCTGCCCCAGCATGAACAGCCCAGGCAGAGCCAGCTCAGGGGGCTGCCCTCCTGCCTTCCAAGGAAGAACCCAGAATCCAGACCATGCTGCAAGCACCAGCACTTCTAAGAGCTCATTACAATATCCTAATGAAGAGACACAGGGACATTTCCATTTCTCAACTTCCATTCCTCATTTACTGCAGATTTCTAAGCGGCGACAGTGAGATTGCCCCACAGATTTACAGGTGCACACAAGGGATTATAAACAATTTTTCTTGCATTTTACAGCCCCGTGTTGAAGTGTGTATTTGTATGGGGTAGTGTTAAAAAAAAAGAAATGCTTAACACAGGAGCAAACTAGAGATTTGTCTCCTGTGGCTGAAGGAAGCAATCACAATGCTCAGGCTTTGATCTTGAACATCAAAACTGGGGTGTGAAAAGAGCACATTTGAACAACCTATGCACACTTGTTCGTCTGAAGTAAGGGCTCAGCTTTGCCTGCAACCATAGCAATAAATCAGGCATGCTGACAAAGTCTTGCCTGCACCACCAGACGTCCCACTGCTTTTTGAAGATATTCACCAGCCCTTTGCCTCAGCAGTGCTCCACAGCAGGGGTTTCAACACCTCATCTGGCTCTTCCTCACACTTCTGGTTTTAAAAGACACAGAGGCAACATAAATCCAATTCTAACAAGTTCAAGCTTGGTCATGCCTACCCTGGCTCAGTCATCCTCTCTGTATCCCAGAGCAGCGTTCCCCAGCCACCCAAGGACAGGTCCCCATGCACTCCCACAGCCGTCACAAGAGAGGGTCACACAATGGCTTTGCCCGGAGAGGATCCACTCCCAAGTTTTTCGTGACACTGTGTTTCATGCCAACAGCTTACTGAGGTGGGATTGAGGACACAGTAGCAGTTTCCCTTAAATGTCACAAGTGTTCTAACTTCTCACCCACTGCTTCCGATTATCACAAAGATGCTTTTTTAATAGGTGGATGAGAGGGAAAGACAAGGAAACCAACTGAAGCAATTTCAGCTGCACCTTCTCTTTTGGATGCCCAGATCAAGAGCCTGCTAAGACCACATGTCCTGGCAAACCAATGATTGGGGCTATTTTACCATCAGAAGATGCTTAGTGCACAACATGCTTTCAGGAACCTCTCCCTCTGCTGTGCTGGTCCTGCTGTCACACTCCATTTGCCTGTCACCACCTGCAGACACCACCAAGATAACACACACTGACTGGAAGACGGTGTCAGGCAGGGCTGTGTCTGCACATCAGGATCAGAGTCACAGGATGGCTGGGGTTGGAAGGGACCTCTGGAGATCCTCTGGTCCAAAAAAAAAAGCAGGTTCTGGTGCCTACAGGCTCTGTGTTCTGCTGGCTTCCTGCTGTTCAAGTGACACAGGATATTAACAGGGCTATTGAAATAATGGCAGGATAATTTGCTGGAGGTAGACACTTTAGTCACATGAATTTTGCTAAAGGCCTAGAGTCAGAATTTAGACAAGGCTGAGCCCTCCTAAAATGTGGGGCAAGGACAATGGGGCAGGAAAACAGTGCATAAGAAGGACAAAAGGGGTGACAGATTTGCCTCCACCACCCCATCCCACTCTTGAACCAGTCTGTAACTCTATTTCCAGCAGCCCTATTATGTCATTTGAACAGGAAGGAATATTTTCCAATGGAAACACCTTCCATAGCCCTTACCAGAGAATTGTTCCCCTTTGCCAAAACCAACAAAAAACATTACACAGACTGAAAAAGACGATTTGACCAGAACACTCTCCATCCCAATTCACCCTCTCCCAGAGGAGAGGTGGGAGCTCTTATTAACAAGACACACAATTATGCTAAAGCTGATGGCAGAGAATCAGCCAGCAGCTAAGAGTTTGTACCAGCAGGATTTAGGGACAAAAGCATGACCTGCCTGAAATACCCCAAAGAAAGCAGGACTTGAATGATCCAGATCTAATACTTGACAGAAAATAAAACCTGAAACTTAAAACAAAAACTGAAGTGTGAACCTCTGTGTAGGAGAGGCTCTCAGCGTGTTTTGGACAGAGTCTCTCTGGAAGCAATTAACAAATCTTCCGTATTACACTAATGATTAGTGGAAATGCTAAAAAGCAACTCTTGAAAGCCAACAGGGCTGTGGAAATTACACCCAAGAGCAGCTGAGAAAGTTGAAAATCATTCTCATTCAAAACCACAGGATTCAAAATCATGAGGACAGAGAATTGAATCAGAAGAAAACAAGGCAAGAAACAAAGACTGCAGATCGAGCTCTTTGGATAGAAGGTAATGTACTAGAAAGAAAACAAGTCTGCAACTGAGAGGCTCCTCAGCTGGACATGAGCTTCCAGCCAATGGGCTCCCATGCGAGCTCACATACAGCACCAGGCAGCTACAGACACTCCTGGAACTCACTTCACAAGTCTTTGTTCAACTTCAGAGAGGCTCTGGAAGAAGTTGCAGTAACTGTTGGACAGAAAAGAGGTTAAAATCTGTCTGTTGAAGAGCAGATTGGCAGAAAGAGATGGACAGTGTGTGGAAAACCTGTAGAGGGATTATTTCCAGCAGCAGAGAGCTCTTAAATCTCACAGAATAAAAAGCTTCCCAAGGAGCCACTAATTGTGAGCCAAATCTGAAGGAGTTTGAAAGAGATGGATTTTTCACTGAACATTGGTATGGATGCTTGTCAAAGCTGCCTCCAAAGGGAGAGGGCCTTCATCTGCTGAAGCCTGAGAGGGCTGTGGAAAGCACCAGAACTCACCCAGCCTGTGCAGTTAGCACTAACATCTTCATGTTGTTTTCTTTATTACATGTTTTTTAACAGCTTGGTTTCTCAAATAAGGGTGATGCTTTTTATTTCCTGAACAACTGCTCTCCTTGCTAGGATCATTTGCAGCACATGTAAAGCCATGTTTTGGTGCCATGGCAGGGACATTCAGATATTCACACTCAAGAACAGGTTTTAAAGTCCACTGTTAACAGCCCCAGCCTGGCATTACAGTGCTGAGTATGTCCCTCTTCCAGTGAGCAAAGTGCTGTCCTCTCCTTCACCATGATCACAACAAGCAGGCAGCAGCCCTGAATTCAGCAAAAGAGGGCTCTGTCCTGAGGTGAGAGAGAATCCAAGGAACCAAAGCAGATGAGAAAAAGAAGAAGAATTAAAATATTATTCTGCTGCTTTCATTTCTTTTGTGCCCGTAGTGAGTGCAGGGAAATGACATGTAGTGGTTATGAGGTAATGGGATCTATTCTGAGAAACAGAGAAGCAGGTCATTTCATATTGGGCAACAGCTTAGTCAAGGGACAAAATGGAACAAGGTGCCGTGGCCACTCACAAGTTGTGAGGAAGACCAAGAGAAGGTGCAGGTGTTGAGTTCTGTCCTCCCAAGTGACAGCTGAGGGGAGGACAGGACATTCACGGGCCCTTCCACAGGGTCCAGGCCCTGCCCCAGCCTCTCAGCACAAAGCCAGCCTTGGCCCTGGAAAACACCAGCTGGCTCTGCTGGCCAGGGGGGCCTAGTTGGTACTTGACAACTTTATTTCTTCTTGGGAGCAGCCATTCTCAGCCCATTCAAGACAAGAACTTTAACTGTGCCATTACAACTCATAGAAGCTTCAGTAGCTGCTTCCAGTTACTCTTCTGGGAAAAGAGAAATAGCAGACAGGGATTCTTGTTTGCTGCAAGTTTGCAGAGGGCCCCGCAGCTGGACAGAGGCTCCAACCACACCTAACAAGAGAGAAAAACAAGCCTCAAGGTGGCAAACGTTTCTTTTCCATCTCTAAGTCCAGAAGGTGCAGAGTTCACGTCCTCTCCGTTGCCTTCCGAAAGCTGCCCTGCTGCTGTGGGAGTTAATGGTGACTCTAATGGAAAGCAGCAGTCAGGGCTGGCTGCAGCTCCCAGGCCCTGTGTCCAATATGAGACAGCAGGAAGGCAGCAGAAGGCTCCTTGGAAGCTTCTTTCAAAATTACTCTGCTTAAATTAGAAAAGGGATACGTGAGAAAGATTGGTGAGTTTCAGTGCCCTTTCCCAACCTAACCTTTTATCTGAACAAGCTCTGGGAACAGATTCTTGTTGAGCTGTCACAAAGCCCAGCAACATCTCCAGCACCACCTGCTGCTGCTCGACACTCAGGGTTTCCAGGAGATGAGCCACACAGGGCCTGCCTACAGCACTTTGTGGTCAGGGCTCTACACTTTAACTGTTCCAAATGAAGTGGAACATGTTTGTACCTCATTAAGCAAAACCTGCTAAGCTGTTCCATCTCGTGCTGTAACTTGGCAAAAGCAGAAGCCACACAACACCTTAGACTTGAGCCCTCTACTTACGTCACCACACAGCTGGTAGAGTTTGCATATTTAAAAAAGCCTGGATTTCCACTCTGATGCTTAATGTATATAACCTAAACACCTTACTTTGGCAAACAGCCAGCAACTCACACAAGGGGTGTGTTTGCACCTATCCATCCTCACATGGAAACCTCTGCATTACTTTAAATATTTTTTTGACCTTGGGCTCAGGACCTGCCTGGACTGAAGGACACCATCCTCACTCCAGCATACATATTGGCTTCTTTACACCAACAGCTGTCCAACCTTAGTGTGCAGTATCACAAGATTGTCCTTCCGTGTGGGCATCCACACCACACAGGAATTTGAGATGTATAAACTGCCTTCATTAGAAACTATTATCCCTATGCAAAGTCTATAACCAATTTAAAAGACCAGATTCCAAAGAATCAAATTTTGAAAGCTAGATTGTGTGACATTAATAAAACTGCAAGTAGAAAATGACTCAAGAGCCCACATGAAAGGAAAACATTAAGCAATAATAACCTGATGATAAGAAAACTTTTTTTTTAAAGTGGTTAGAGATAACTAAAAGCTTCCACCAGCAGCAGGTGGAAGCTGTAGTTCAGTCTCTTGCCAGAACACACTCTCAAGTCTGCAAAAGCATAATTGGCCCTTGTAGGTTCCTTCAGATGCATTATTCCCACAGCACACTTCCCACGTGTTCATTACAGGACAAGCTGTAGCACTGGTATTTTTCCACACAATGCATCAACTCCTTAGACCTAAGTAATGCCCAGTTTTTAAAATGTATAAAGAGAGCAGCGTATTAAGAGACCAGTTTAGAATGCATTTGGTTTCACATCTGAAATTGTTAACTTGGAAATCTGAACATGTGCTTGGGATTTCAACATGCAGTCTCATTTATCAGCATAGTGTAGATCTGAGAGTCTTTAGTTCCTATCCAGAGAGTCAACATGGGCTGTTTTAGAATTCAGTCACATCCAGCTTCAGGTGATTCTTACTGAAGAGAAAAGCCCAGTGGTTGCCTGGGCAATAAGGGTACACATTTCTTACAAGTGACATACCAAGAGGAAGGAGTAAATAAAAGAAACACAAATGCTCCCCCCAAAAAACACCCAAAACTCTCCTCCCTCAGCAAACTCCACATTCAATTATATTTTTAAATCATAGTGCTATGATGCTATGATGAAGCAGAGAGTCCTGAGACACTCTCAAGTGAAAACTCAGTGCTGGGGAGGTCTCCTCTGAGAAGCAGATGCTGGCCAGCCTGTGAATTTGGCATTTGGCTGCATACAGTCCTGCTGTGCTTCATAGAAGTTAGAGGGGGAAGGACCAGTAAGGGGCAAACTTCAAGCTGAAAACTCTGGTTTGAGATAATGACTCTCTAACTTTCCTTTTGGGGTCTTTGGTATCCTTCCCAAGCCTTAGCTCTGAGTACCAGGAGGTCATTTCATGCAGTCCTTCTCACAGAAAGCCACCACATGCAGGGATCCCCCAGAGCAAGGTATGAACTGACCCTGCTGGAAACCTCTCCAGAAGTTTCACAGGGCCACAGTGCCTGACCTTTCAGACAAAGCACCACTCAGCCTTCAGAATCCAACCCCCCACCCCCCCTTTGCTTTTTTAAAATAGAAAAACACATCTAGGCTGACAAGTTTATGAACTCCTTACTACAGCCCAAATGATCCCAAGTCCTAGTCCTGGACTGAAATTTAAAGACTACATTCTCAAAGAATGTAAGCCACAAGTTTCATTTTCAAAGGAAAAAATACCAGTAAATGAAAGACAAAGTGTTCAGATTTATTTGGAAATTCACAGTTTCTAATGGCACTACAGCTCTGTAGTTACATACTCTTGCTCCACAACATTGGATGCTGCACTCTGGTGGTATGAATTTTCTTCATCCAGGTTTGACACCCTTCTGAATTCATGTTCAACACGTCTGGTTCATGTGCTCTGACTGGCTAATTGTGCAGATCAACTCTGAAAGTACATCACTTTAAAGTATTCATAAACTAACAAGAAAGCAGCAAAAAAACAAAGGCTTTAAATAAGTCACATTACATACAATACCCAGGAAAGGCATTAGATCTGTTAAAAAGGGTACCACTAAAAGTGCTCAATAAGTTAACTTATTTTGTACAACGTGAACCTGTAACACTTGTTAAAAGGAATAACCTTTTGTTCCACTCACTCAGAACCACACTCAACAGTTTAGCAACCACACATCCTATAGTATCCAAATATATAGTCACAGTCAAAATAAAAAACACTTGAGTATGAAATACCAACCATACCAACACTGCACATCTGTTAGCCAATACAAAAGCAAATGTTATGGAAACACCCACTGTGAACCAGCCCGATAGCTGCGGCTCCCAGGCTTTGCAAACTCAACACACCCACAGGAGGCTCTGAGAATGCACCCTCACATTCTTCAGCTGAGCCTTCCCCAAGCTCAGCACAACAACAGTGAGCATTTCTCATCTGCTTCCCCCAGAGAACTGCAGCAGGCCATGCAGGTGACAAATGCATTCCTCAGCCTCTAATTCCATCACGCACAGGAAATCCTGAAGGGCCACCGTCACTGATTTCGCACATCAGACTAAGCTCCGATTGTGACTGAAGGTGCAAATAAACACAGTTGCCATCCCTGGTGAGAGATTTTCCTCAACAGAGTTTGCAAAACAAGAATCTAGTCAGGCAAGTCCATCTATTGGTATTTTTACAGTATCCAGTCCACATTACTAAGTCCAGCTGAAGGCCGACACATCCCTTTACAGCACTGTAGTGTTGCATCTTCAAAAAAAGCTAGAGAAATTACAAAATAAATCAAATGACAAACAATTGTATCTTCCCCTCTTCCAGTGGCATTATAAATACACAAAAGGCACATAAATATGGGAAGGTGCAAGAAATAGGAACAAAGCTAAAGGAAGAGGATTAGGCTTTTATCCCTATTCCACCCAACAAACTGGGTTTCAAAAAATCTCTGCCCCAGGAACTGTGAAAAAAAACCTTTATAAAATGAACCCTGCCCTCCCTCCCCCCAAGCTGTTCTCATAGGAAATTATCAGCCTTGTAAAGCTGCAGCTTATAGCCAAGATTGACACAATCCCATCTATTTAAAAAGGCAGAAACCAAATTTCTGAATACTTTCCAATGAGTTGAGCTCTTCGTCTCCCACTATCCTCCCACAGAATACCACAGACTGTTCTCAAACGAACAAACACTCTCCTGTTTGAGTTCAGCTAGGTTTAGATGTGTCCAGAAACTGTCGTGACACCAAGTGTTCCCACTGTTATATCTTTGTTTCCTTTGATTATGTCATGCAGACTTGGCATTGACCCCGACTTAGTCTGTATTAGAGTTTTTATGAGCTTCCCTTGGTCTGAAACTTTTGACCGTCTTCGTTTTATAGCCCTCTTCTCAGTTTTTGTCTTTTGGGTCTGCCCGTTGCACAGACTCGTGCACGCTGAAATGCCACAAAAATAGGACTCCTCAGACTGCGACGATGTTTCGGAGCTTCCTTCGGATGGAGGGCCCTTATAGGAAGAGTGATAAACCTCCCCAATGTTAGAGAAGTCCCTCTGGTTCGTGAAGGGCTTCCTTCCTTTGATCTCCCCGTTGGCTATCGGGTGCAGAGGCTCTGCTGTTGGCTTAATAGTCTCTGGTTTTTCACTTTTGTACTTGCAACGCTTCTTCTGAAACCACAAGTGAAAAAAGAAACAGTGAAGTTCTGGAAGTCAAGCAGAGCAGCCAAGCCAAGCCTAGGAACCAGCAGGGAGAGCAGCTGAGACGTGCACCACCTGCCAGCAGAAACACCTCAGCCCCACCAGCTCCCTCCCCAAAGCACAGTACCTTCTTCTCTGGGGAAAACTGCAGGGGTTCCACAATGTACAGATCCTCTGGATCCACTGAAAGAGAGGGAACACACACTCAGCAGTCCTGACACTGCCAGCTCTGGAGCAACACAATCCCAACTAAACAGCAGCACGGCAAAGTATTCCACTTATCAGGCACTTTTTTCCTCTCTCCCTTTGTAAGTTAAGGGGGCACAACACAAACACTGAAAGTAAAGTCAGCACACAGAGAAACTCCCCTGTGCTGTCATGGCAACTGTCATTGACACACACTTTAACGCTTGGCTTTCTGATAGATATGGCCATGGGAGAGGTATAGAGAACATCCTTTGGGGAAAAGGAACAAGGAGTCAGCAAAAGTTGAAGTCTAGGAAAACAAACTGCTACCAGTGTAACAGTGTTTAAGGTGCAGCCTGCCCCTGACAGCACAGATGTGCACCTACCAACAAGGCAGATGTTCAGACTGACGTGAGACCAGCAGGGGAGGATTTGGGAAAAGTGCAGTTTTGAAAAAAAACAGCCTAGGCCTTAGTTAGTGTTCACTGCATCACATCCCCAACTCAAGTTTTAATGCAGTTTTATTCACAGTACAAAATCCTGTGAGGCAAGTTTGCTGCACCCAGAAGAGCTGTGTCAGCAGCATTCTTGGTAGTTACTATGATCTGCAACACCTGATTTTGCATGACACTCATAGCCTAAGAAATCAAAATCAGTTGTCCCAAGTCTACCACGAATACTGAAAAGACCAGATCATTCCTCATACCCAAGCCAAGATAAATGATCTAAATTTTCTTACTGAAGTTGCTAAATTTGAATCCTAAGTACCTGCCAAGTTTCAAACATAGGCTACCAGGACTTCAGAAAAGTAGGACACTCAGACTTCCCACGTCTGGCATTTACAAGAGGAAAAAAAAGCTACTTTCTGCAAGCTTCGCAGACCTGGGTGCCTGCATTGACTGCTCCTAGCCCCAAAAAAACATTTGCAGAGCAGAATATAACTGATGGCAAAAACTCCATTTAAGGTTTTAGCACAATTCAGCAGAGTTCTGTGAGTAGCTGGTAACTTGTTCACAAACCACCTTATCTTACAGGACACATACATGGACTACGCACACATTGTGCAGCACTAAGAGCAACACCAGAGACCAGATGTATGATATGAATAATACCTTCTTTACCAGCTAGCTGAAAAGACTGTGATCTGACCAGTGGAAGGGAAGTTCTTCTTTTCAAATTCATATCATCATAGGAGGAAAAACACCTAGGAAATTCCAGAAAGCTTTTTAAACACATTTTTCTCAGGACTTTGTCATACACATTTCTCATTAAGAAGCATTCTTGGCAGAAAGACAGAACTATTTGCTGAGGTGCCCAAGAAAGCCTGGCAGATACAGTACTGTGCTTCCAACAAGTTATCAAGGCATTTTTGTTAACCATAGTAGCCCCAAAATGCTCCTAGGAGAGAGTTATGATCGATAGCTCTTTGCTATCAATTCTCAGTGTGCAGAAAGAAAACTCAGAATTAAAGCAGATGTGTCAGTACCAGCAGACTTAGAAAATATAAAAGAAAAAGCTGAAAGAATAATTTAAGTTTCAAATATAAATACCTTACCTTTTGGGGCTAGGGTAGTGATTGCTTTTGGGAATTTTTGAGAGGTAATCTTCACAGAACTGAGAAGGGCTCCTGCACCGCTGCACAAAAAGCACCAAGCCCAGAATGAGGCAGAGAACCAGAGAAATCACCAGGTAACTCTGGCGATCAGAAACCTGCAGGGATTTGAGACAATTGTTGAAGACAGAACAATTCCATTATATTGCTATTCTTACGTTTTAAGCTTTAAAAGACAAATGCTATGTTCTCAACTCACTTTTCTTTACTTTCACTAAACACTTGTTGACATTTGAGAAATTTTTCAGAGGTTTGATGCCGTCTATTGGCTGTGCAGCACTCAAGGAGTGAAGGCCGAATCCCATTAGCTGCTAACAGGACAACATTTCCCTGTCTCCAGTACCAGCATAACTAGAGAAGCTGCCACCCCTTGCCAAGAGCATCCAAACCTCCCTGAAAGCAATACACTTCCCATAAGAAAACATGCTCAGAAAGTAACTTCCCTGGTTCACTGCTGACATGGATACAATACTATGGCATATCTAAACTATGCTTTTTATCAGCTGACACTGCAGTACTTCACAGAATACCATTATAATCACTTGATTCAATGTGGTTTCACTAACCACAGCACTCATAAACAGGAGCTTAGCCAGCCAGGCATCAAAGGAGGAGTCTCACTGAGTGTTAGCTCAAGGTCTTTGGCAATAGGCACAAAATATAAAAGGTCATGTTTATGGTACTGCTTATTATTGAAATGCCAGGCAGGCAGAATATAAACATTTGAGAGAAAACATTCCTATTATTGTTGCCAAGATTCCCCTAATCCTCAAAGATGACAATAGCCAGTGGGGGAAGGAGAAAGGTGCCTTAGCTCAGACTACAATCATGGGGCCTAGTGGGGCTGCAGTAATTACTACCAATTTTATTGTGCACAAGACAGCCCAAGTTACTCAAATTTGTAGCTAAAAGTTTAAGATAAAGTAGGCTGAAAGCAACACTACAGACAACTTAAAACTTCATTTGAAAACTCTGGTCTCTTCAAATAGAGATGTGTTTATGCATCTATTTCCTTTGAGTTCTCATGCCACACTGCTGAATTGTGATTACCTCACGTTTTAGTTCCGCCACAGTCGCTGACAGGTTGGAAGCCAGCTGGGTCATGTTGGTGAGCTGTGCTTGCAACAGCTGGATTGCCTCTGTCTGACGCTGATCCTGTGGTGAACAGAGTCATGGGCATGCTATCAGTCGCCAGGTTCCCACTGTCTCATGCACTCGTGGCTACAGAATTAGTGTTCTGTTTGACACAGCCACACACTCAGTGGCCACATGGCCTGTCCAGCATTGTTTTCAACACAGTGTTCATGTAACATTTTTATTTGTCAAGTAACAGTTCCTAACATTATGCCAAGTGCATTTCATTAGAGTGACTTCTGCTGCCCTCACCACAGGCAGAGTGAGCAGCCAGCTCCACACAGTCGCCGTCAGAAGGCCACAGAAAACACACCCAGCTGACCACGCAGAGCTCCAGTCTAAGGGCTGATGCACAGCTGCTGTTCCAGGGCCAGGCAGCCAGTCAATGACAGAAGCCCAAACCAGCCAGGAACAACTCCTTTGCAGCTAACAACTGCTCCCTGGGAAGAGCCCTAGGAGGACTCTTAATCCTAAGAGAAGTTAAGGAAGGTGAGCAGAACACCAGGGACACTAACCAAGAGGAGCACCTCAGACTGACCAGCGCTAATGCTCTTCCAAAAATCCCAAACCCAACCCAGAAAACACAACACATGAAAGCTGCTATTTTCTTCACTGTTGATGGATGAACAAACTACAGGCCTAGGACTGCATTTCAGAAACTTTCAGACAGTTTGGGATCAAGTCTGCTACGCCACATGCACAGCTGCTTTAGTGAATGTTTAGCACAGCAGTTACTGCTCTATTTCACAGCTGCTCAGGAGAGCCAGGATGGGAGAGCAGGGAAAAACCACATTTTAAAGAATGAATTAAAGCTTCTGTTACATTACTACACCTTTAAATGCAAATTTAGCCTAAGCCATTACTGTACCCCTCTGCCTTTCTACAGGCTCAGTATCTTCAGCAGCAGAGGGAAACTGTCAATCCATAATTTAAATTAGTTTTGAAAAACCAACCAAGTTAAAAAATTTGTTTTGAGTGCAGTCACAACCGAGAAACAAGGGTTGGAACTGACCTGGCTAACTTTTTCATTGACAAAGACAGTGAAGAGTTTTAGCCATTACCATTTAGCTGACAACTGATCTTTTCTTCAAGTACAAAATCGGAAAACAGAGCTGAAAATAGCTTAATTCTAAAACAACTGGGAACATGTCTAAAAATCTTATTATAGAGAAAAATAGGGAAGCATGGAACAGATGCTTTTAAAAGGCAGATATACAGCTTAACTGAAAGAGGATTTCTGCACCTCTGTGCAACTCTTCATTAAAAGTAAGCCTTCCTAATTAGGAAAATACTTAAATAGTCCAAACAAACCATACCTGCTCTTCTGCTATTCTTGAGGTGTTCTGAAGTTTTATTATTGTTTTATTGAAAGCCTTCTGCATTTCTTCCATTTGTTTTCGGTACCTAAAACAAGAAGTGTTTAAGGCTGAAATACTAGTGCACAAAACAGTGAGCTCAGCTTAGACTTGTCTTCAGAAAACATGACCATGCCAGCAAAAACCTTCTCTTTGCCCAAAGAGCTTTATTTAAACATCAAGTGGTATCTGCTTTTAAGTCTCACAAATAAAACAGATGTCTTTTTCTATGGCTGTGGGCTTTTTTTCCCCCCACGGTTATGGTCAAATCTATTTCAACACCTTCAAGCTTAGTGCCAATTTACTGAATTCACTTTGCACAGTAAATGTAACTGAGTCCCTTCCTTGGAACCAGTTCTGAAATGGGTACATTTGCCCACCCTCCTGTGGCTAAGGAACACCACAGATAAAATCTAATACACAGACACATCCTTCACAGAAAGCTCTTGGTTACCTCTCCACAGTCACTTATTCAACCAGAGTTACTACAGATAACAGGGTACTTTAAGTGGAAACAATTAATTTAAAAAGGCATTGTAGGTCTGTGACATTCAGTTCAATAGTAACAGAAGGATGTGCCTTTTGTGGGAAGAATTATGGACAGGATTAGTGCCTACATCCTGACAACACTTTATCCTTTTAAAAAACGCACAGCAATATTCCTCAAAATAAAATAAACGGGATTGTATCTGAAATACAAAGAGGGAAGCCCTGTCTCACACAGAGTAACTCCAACAGCCACCTAGGCTTGGGTCCTTTTCTCACTTTTCCATAAAGCTTTACACTGTGATCTACACTCTGCCCAACTTCCCCTGTACTATTTTTCATAGGCTGGACTCCTACCAATCATCCTCAGACTCACCTCTGACTGAGTTCTTCCAAGTAGCGGCTGCTGAGGGACATGTTGACTTCCAGGGCCTTTATGCGATTGTTCAGGCGCATGAAGACGGACTCCTTTTGATTGGATCCGTGAACAAGGTTCCCATTGGCATAGCCCAGGTCTGTGGAATTCTGCAGCTCAGCATAGAAATCTGTAGCTGTTCTCTGAGGTCCCCCCGAGACCGGAATCGCCATCAAAGCTTCTTCAGCTGCCTGATCGTCCTCCTTTGTCTCGGCAGATACTGGAGACTCGACAGGAGGCAAAACAGGTTTCTGCACTTCTGGAATGCTCTCCTTTCCTTCCACAGCATCGCTGGCTACTATATCCACTGTGCTTTCAGGCTGCAGAACAGTCTCTGTAGGCTTTGAAATCACTGGAGTAGCAACAGTCTCTCTTGTGCTCATCTCCTTTACCTCAGTGGCCACACTGGTCTCAGGGCTTTCTTCTGCAACTGAGCTCTCAGCCTTTTCTGTTTCAGTGCTGAGCTCTGGCACATCCACCTGGGGAGTCACCCTTGATGCTACCTGGCCTGAGTCTTCTTTTGCAGGCTCCAACACCATGTCTGTTGTGGGGGATGGCTTAACTTCAGAAGTGACTTCTAGGAGGAGGGACTGAGAGACAGTTTGAGGATGGCTTGGCTCCAACTCAATGGACTCTGTGGTGTCATTACTGATCTCCTCATGGACTGCACTGAAGTCAACTGCAACAACAGACCCGGGGGGTTTCTCAGCTTTGCTGTCCAATTGCTCAGGCAGAGGCTCCTCTACTGCAGTCTGGGCAGATTCAGTCAGAGCTGGCTGTGGCTGCTGCACATCCAGAGGGTAACGTGGCCTTTCCTCACCTCCAGTTTTACTGTGCTGCCGATGCATGGCTACTGCGACTGAGCACCACTTAAACAGGTATTCTGAGAAGGTGGAAATACAGCACACTGCTGCCATGTCACAGCAGTACTTCTCTGTCTCCAGTTCAAACCATGCCGATGCTTCCTCTTCCTGGTCATCACTGGACAGCAAAGTTACTGTGGACTGGCTTGTGTCTTCTTCATACTCTTGCACTAGCTGAACAATTGGGCTTTCTTTAGTCAAATCCACCATTAATTGCTCTTTCTCTATCTGGGGAATATCAGTAGTAACAAGTCTAGAACAGAAGAGTTAAAGACAAGGTGTTTGTTAGTTCAACACTTTTACATCCTTGCTCTAGAAGACTGTGAAAATAGGATCTTTCAGAAAATCAGCAAAGCTTAGTCCAGTGACCAAGGGCCAGTCTGGAGACCTAAATTCTGCAAGATAGTATTTTTGCTGGTGATTTTCAGTCCCAATAGGCAAACACATTATTTCAATCCCTGTCGCTTAAACAGCAAGCCTTCTCAATTAGATATTGCCCTTTCCCTCACCCCTGACAACTGTCACCAGTTCAAATACCATTTCTTACCCAGCAAGCACCTTACTCTGCTGATGCAATCCTCAAATGCAACAATCACAATGTTCCCATTGACCTTCCTCAGTCTCACAGCAAGAGTGATACAAAACCGTAAACCCACTAAATACAGCACAAGTCATGTCTTAACATTTAAGAGGTAGGGTCTTGGCCCTAAGCAGCCAAATTATCAGCAATTGTAATCAACTGAAAAACAACAGAGAATCTATATAAAACTTCTCAACCTCATTCTGTACATTTGTATACATTTTTTCATTAAGGGAAGTCTACCGAAGTATAAGCTTCTAAACCAGAATTTTGTCAATATAATTTAACTGAAGTTTCAGCAATACAATTTACATTTCTAATTAGTCTCCCTTGCAGAAGACCACAAAACCTGAAGCAATATTAAGTCAGTTTCTGTGCCAAAACAAAACGTCGTAATGGAAATAGCTATAATAAACTAACCAAAACAATACATTTCTCTGGTTAGTGCAATTACCTTACTTACAGATTTTACCAAATACTTGCCTTTTCACTTGTTTAAGACTGCATGCCATACCTGAGCGTTCTACTGCCAAACACTGCAGACTGGCACATGTTAGTCCCTGCTTGGAGCACATTACAAAAATGCCAAGAGCAATCACTTACTCTGGTGAAGGAACAGGTGTTGGTTCAGGCAGTCTTGGTGCAGCTGTTGAAGTTGCAGGGGTGGCAGTGACATTTTCAGACACACTTTTGTTCCCTGCTGCAGGAAGGACGAAAATGTGAACATGGGAATTCAAGAGCCATCTTTGTTTTCAACAAATTCTGAGGTTTGGGTTTATGATTGGGGGGGTTATTATTAACTGCACTACCAAATTAATTGCAGATGTCATCCAAAGTTATTTACATGAAAGTGCTACTGATAGTTTATGAATGTGATGTTGTGGACAGTCTCAGAATACTTCCAGAAAGAAGCAGCACGTTAGGACTTTACAACTTAACCTGGGTAAAACAGAGAGTAAAGATCTCCAAATAAAGCTGAATGGGCATATGTGTCATCTTTGTATGGGTTCTTTTCTCAGCAAATTCAGCATGTTTATTTCTGCTTTTCACAGTCACTAGGTTCTATGGCACTAATCGGGTGGGCCACAAAAGGTAAAAAAAAGTCATTTAAACATATGCCATCCAACTCCTCACCAAAAAAAAATTAACAAAGACATGAAAACTTTCCAGAATGCTTTTCATCTAAAAAAACTACACTACCTTCAGTTTCAGATGACTCTTCAGTTTTGGCTCCAAGCATATTAGCAGCAATGTTCACCATACTTAGGATAGCATCTAAAAGAGACAACAACAACTCAACAAGAGCACTTTCAGAGGGCCCAGAGATCAGCAGCACTGGGAAACCTGCTCTTTTGCAGCACTTGCTTGAAATGAATCACAGCGTAAGGACATAAAAATATCTGGTCATTCTGTTACACTGGAGGCAGCTGTTTCTTTTAAAGGTAAGTGTCCAAGCTAGAAACCTCTATTTGAAAACCTGTACCGTAACAACATCCACAGACCTGGCTTACACATATATTTATTTTAAGGACCTGTTAAGTAGAACAGTTCCTCTCCCCTCTGAATTCACAGAAGTAAATTCCAAGAGGGCCTGCTCTACATCAGCACATGTATTAAATACAGCTACTCTTTGGTCTTGATACTGAAAACAAACATAATTGCCAGGCTTATTTAGAAGATGAGGATCAGGTAAAGAGCACCATATTGTAAACATACAGAAGCTGGCTTGATTTTGCCCATTTCTCCCCCACCCACCAACATACAGCAGTGTATGTCACATGGCCAAGGTCACAATGTGAGAGAGCCATTTTAGTAGTAATGACAAATTCCTTGGGCTCCAGGAAGCTGTGTTCAAAACTTTGGTTCTGCCTTTCCTCCAGAGCACATCAGAAACTGCATTCCTGATTTATGTTATTTATCCAGGTTTGTATTCCGTGAAAAGTCGTAATAGTCAAAAGATGCTAAACTTGAGCTATGCATGGTTTCTTACTATTGATGGAGAAGCAGAAAAGGAGGGAGAATACAGAGCTGGTGAAGAAGCTTTACAATCTGGGAGAATGGCAGGAGAAAGAACAGTGAGAGCCACCCTCCAAGGTTAAGACTCATGGAAGACTGCAGAATGCTTCTTAGGAGATTAAAAGTCTGAGAACCCCTCCCTCAGAGGACTCTCTTCCTCACTGTACATTTAAGATGCAATATGGAAGTCTGTCCCATTTGTCTATGTACATATAAAAAAACCACCAAAAACCAATACCCGCAAAGTCTCCTCCTTCCAAAAGAGAAGCACTGACCACCCTGCCAGAAGAAAGGTCTCAGTAACAAAATCCACCAGCCAGAACTAAATAATGGTCACTGCAATGTTTCAGTGTATCAGAGAGACAGCTGAGCATCATCAGCAACAGGTGTTTCAAATCTTTTAATCTTAGCTTTAGTAGTCTAAAAAATTAAATGAAAAGTCACTGCATTGTTCAGACAGCAAATACAAACTTGTAATACTGCCCTTGCTGACAGATCATGTGAACATGCATCATCAAGATAGCTTGAAGATAGTGAAAGTCTGAAAGTCACAAATAAGAGATAAGCAGTGTCAGGGAAGAATTTACTGCTTTATCTCATCTGTGAGAGGCACACATATAAAATAAACTGCTTTTTCCACTATCTAGTTCCCTTTTGAAAACTGTTCTAAGCTGTGAATATTCCTAGCCATGACCTTCTTATTCTCAGGAGACAACAATGTTCTAGAAAAAAAGTATGAAAGATTTCTGCAGCTCTGATCCACTACAGGATGAAAGTAAAGCCTGACTCCAAACAGCATTAACTGAGTGCAAATCTACACTGCAATAACAAATCTTCATTAGCTGGGGCAGAAGGAAGAATTTTACAGTGCAAGAGCTCTTTAGAAAATGGTGTGTGGAGGTGATACTATCCTAAATAATTCAGCAGTGAAGAACATCATTAAAACTGAATATTCAAGTGTTCTTAGCCAAACAAACCCTACACCTGGAGGTTTTCCAGTGGGAAAAGTGAGAAGAGACAGTCAAGAACCTTTAGTTCTCTCAAAAAACCACACAGCCCTTATGAAGAACATAAATTACAGTATTTACATAAAGCCTTCTCAGTAGTAGTAGTCTCCATCCTACCCTCCCCCTAAAGTTGTACAAAACAAATCTTTATATTGCCTCCAGTAAGTTAAGCACTTTAATTAAATACAGATTTCCAAGTTCCACATAATTAAGGCTCTACAACACTTTAGTACTGGCCATTTACAGCCCTATGCAATTTTCACATTATTTTCAGTACACAGAATCCTTAAGTACAGAAAACAAGTTTCCACAAAACAGGTATCCTTACAAATTGAAAATTCATTTTTAGAACCCTAAGAATGATCCTCCACCTTCAAAATTTTAAATATTCCTATGGAACTAAACAAGAATCACAATAAATTGTTTCAGCAGAAGAATACGAACGTGGTAGATGTTGCATGACGAAATGATATTCCACTTTCAATTAGCACATTTTGTTTTAAGCACAGCAACAATTTTTTCTAATAGATCATACTCACTTGTAGCAGAACCAAGAAGATTTTTTGAAGATTTTTCTTCCCCTGTGTTGTAATCCAACAGATAATCTATGTATAAAGAAGAACAACTCATGACTCTTTAAATTTAATGTGTCATGGGCAAAGAATATAAACCTCAAGATTTAACATGTAATTCAATGATGTCAATTTGACAGTGTGGAAATAAAACTACAGAGGACAAATTACAAACTGAAATGGGCACTAAGAATAGATCTGTTTTGTGTGAGCTGCTTTATTTTAGTAATCCTTTACTACTGTCAGCACATGAAGAAATTGCCTATTCTGCCAAGTAAAACAGAGTTATTACTATAATCCACATAGCTACATCAAACACATTGTTTAAAACTTCAAGGGATTGTTGGAAAAGCACGGAAATACTGAGACACTGTCAACAAGCACATTTAAAAGTCAAATCTTTTATCACATGCAGGAAGTGATGAGCCACCAAGACCAGCACAAGAGTTGTCCGAAGGGCTAAAAATGCACAAAATATTTACTTACCATAATCTTCATCAAACAGTTCCTGTCTTTCAGACTGATACTGAGAATCAGCTATTTCTTCATACTCTTCAACCATGCTAGTACCAAATACTCTATGATCAAAGTTTTAAAATAAAAGCCTATTATTAGTAATTATGGGACATAATTGATAAGCAGTATTACCTTTATGTAACAAATAAATTAGAGACACAGCAGTTGCAGTCAGTTAACTAAAATCAAGCACCAGGGATGTTTATTTTCTCTAAGTTGTATCTACAAAGTCCACTGCAGAACGAAAACAAGATCCTGTTTTTCATTCTAATTCCAAAGAGTCAATTTTTTCTTCCTTTTAAACTCATACCTAGACTTCCTTGTCTTTAGCTTTCCATGAGCTTACACCTCCTCTTCAGCTTCACCTTTGACTTGCTTTACAAGTATCTATTCAGAACTGCCTCACTTTGCATATCATATTCTCTTTGACCTATGCTGCCAAAACTAAATCAAAATAATCCAATTTAAAGCAGTCTTGTGAACTAAAAATATCGTTTGACTTCTAACACTAAGGACCTCCCCGGTTCAAAACCTGTTTTTTAGGAGCAGTACAGAGGGTATTCTGAATTACAAATTCACAGGTGTTTCTACTCAGATATTCCAAGCATTACTGACTGCATGCACCTGTGGTGCCAAGCAACACAGCAGCTTCCTATAAGCACTCACCACACCTGCTCTTTTTAGCTCACCACTTGTTCCCCGTTTTGCTTGGTCAGCTTGAAATGCTCACACCCTGCTGTAAAGCTGCTCAAGGCTCCTGTTTCCTCCCCTCCCCCCCAAATAGAAACTACTCCTTACATACTGGAGAAGCAAATCAAAAGACTCAAAGCTTCTTTAAACAGACGTGAAAGACACTACACAGAAGGCAAGCCAGGCAACTACTTCAATTCACAATACTTACAAATACCTGCAATTGAAAACTGGAATTGTTGCCCAACTATTATGAAAACAGACTAATCCTCACTGGAAGGAGGTAGAAAGACTAAGCAAAACACAAAGTATTACCTTATAAGACTTAAAGGACAAAAATGTTCTGATCCAAAGTGGGATATCAACTCCACCTAAAGAAAAAAAGGTACTTAAAATAAAACCTCAAAGACTCACAGAGTCAAGAGTTCACTTAACATATACATTCAATCTTGAAATTGCAAGTTTTGTTTACTCAAGGGACTTGCAGATTGCCCATAGCAGAAAAGACCAGATTTATTCTTGCCATGCATTAAAGAGCTGAGCCGCAGCAGAGAACACCCCCAGCCCCATGCATCCATCACTCCAAAAGAAGAGGTTGCTAACCTTTATGTACTTGATGAACATCTGAAGCCAGAGAAAGGAAAGGAGAAAAAAAAAAAAAAGTAGATGTCAGTACAAAGGCTGAACACATGCCACAGGCAACTACAGAGTCCTGTTGGGTTTAATTCAGTACTATAAATGCCTAAGATGACAAGCTGTGAAGGATTAAGTTGTAATACTACTTCATCTGCCTTGGGTAGCAAGATTTCATTTAGCCCTTGTACCTTGCAGATTGAAGGTAACATGCAACAAGTGTTTTATTAGGGAATTTAAGTTACTCAATTTTTCAGGGCAGCATGATTGCAGATAGAATACTGAAGTGTGTTAAATGTACTAAGTGTATTTTTTCCTTTAAAGAGCACAGATTACAGAAAGTGACTCAAAAGGAAAAACAAACCCACGTAGCATGCACTCTATATGTACTGTTGCTGCTTCAATTCAGTATAAAATACTTCAATTTAGAGAAGCACAACTGCAAGAAATAGAGCAGCTGATGACAGACTTTGAAGCTTCAGTCATCTTTCTAGTGCAACCTTGACTACACACTGGTATTAATTTAATCTGAATTAATTTGCAAGTGTAGAACGCATTAATTAAACCACTATGTGGACACTATAACTGAAGGCCTGGAGTAATCTGCAAGTGACACCAAGACAAATATTCCCATAAAATCACGCTTACAAAAAATTCCATTGTTTTTGATACAAGTTCAGTAAGCCACTTCAAAAAATTTTACTTTTTGAAAATGTTTTGGACTCCTTCTGTAGACTAGACATACTCAGAACTTGTTTACTTTCTGCACTATAAAGTGAAAACATTACAAGAACAAACCTTTGGAAATTTTACCATGCTGTATTATTCAAGACAGAGCACTGTATCCACCAAGGGATGAAGTGCTGCAGCATCTACTGGAATTCTGGAACTTCAGTGACAATGGCAGCTACCTTAAGGCATTAATTCAGCCAGAAAACAGAATTAAAAATAAATGAAATCTCTATTCTGTGACTCATGCAGAATTTCTGGGTAGAGAGGTTAGACAATTATCATTCATAGCTACTTCTTCATACAAGCACAAAGCATAATTAAGGAGTACAAACTAATTTTTTTTTCGGCAATACCGTAATTGGAAGGTAACACATCACTGAAGAGGACCTAAAAGGTCTGTAATTTATTTGAATTTAAACCTTCACTACAGCCCAATATTTTCACAAAAGCTTTTATCCAAGTGCAAGGACCTCATTAATTATTTATGGTGTTTTATTCCCTTTGAGTCTCCTGAGTAAAGATAGCTTAATGCAAACTGTTTTGAAGGTGGAGGTATCATGGCAATGCTCCAGTAGCAGAGAGCATAAATAATTTGCCTAAGTCAGAGTTATGACTGAGTAACTGCAAAACTGCACATAGAGTCCATTAATGAGAACCAAGGTTCAACCAGTCACACTTTCAGATTCACTGAAGTGTACAGCACAACACAGTACAAAAATACCAAGAAATATGCATATCCTGATCTGTGCTCCAGAGAGTGAGTGTGCAGTGTGTGTGTGTATATACATATATCTATCTATCTAGATAGATACAAATATATGTATATATATGTAAAGCAGGTACAGCCAAGAAACAAAATAGGTCAAGATTCTTCTGGTCTTACATTCAGGGGACAGTTGGTTAACCAACTCAAATAGAACAGAACATTGTCTAGATTTTTCTTAATTCAGGTATCAGCTAAGTATGTACTTGGACCCAAGGGGCTTCCCAAGATCCTCTCAATTACCAAAGTGAGGAAGGTAATAGGCTCATGACTGTGACAAGGATTTAGTACACAGACAACCCCAGCTGGGGCCACTAATTAACCGAGGGCAATTAATGGTAAGGTAGGCTTTGACAACACAATTCTCTGGATGCTGTTATACAGGGGAAACCCAGCAAACCTTTCCTTCCCTGAGGAGCATGGATGCTTTTGTAGTATTAAGTTACCTTAACATATTTTGCATACATCTGTTCATCCAGAGGAAAGCTCTGGACGTTCCTCTCATCTCTGGCATGGAAAGTACCTAATTTAATCCATTTGTTTGTTGGATACCTAGAAAGGAAACAATGGAGTCAGGTAATGAAATGCAGGAACTCACTGTTTACAGATACTTGCCGAGGTCTCCCCTAATACCTTTCCAGAGAAGAAATACATTTTGTTCTTTCCAGCTGCAAGACAGCAGCAATGTTCCCAACACAAAACCTCAGCAGAACCTCTCCACACACTTATAGCACTGTGCAAGCCCTTGAAGCACAAAACCCCAGACTTGATCCAATTACTGAAATTCAGCCAGTCTACAATGAAGCCACCCCAGATAAGAAAACAACACATGACAGGTTGTATTATTGTAAGCAAGCAGTAGAAAACTGAGCAAAGCAGAGCTAGAACTACACAACAGACAAAGTGCTGGAAGTCTAACCCTACGGGCTTTAGGCACCCAAGAAGAAAGGGATTTTTTCTGAAGCATTGTGAATGTCTGCTCATTCACAGACCAGAATTATCTGCTCACTGCAGAAAGCAGTGGGGGCACAACACTGCCTAAATCATCATAAAGCCACCCTCTAAGCAGCCATCTGGCCAACCTGTAGCACTCTTATCCCCTTCCAATTTCTCAATGGTGTACTACTCTTTTTTCTTTTTAAATAATTTGTGTACTTTTGAACAGCGTTCAGCATTGAAGACAGGTCAAAACATGTGAAAATGGTCTGAATGACAAGGGAGGAGACAGCCCAAATCCTCAGTAGCATTTTATTAAGGAATTTTATATCTGCCATCCACTACCCAGCTACTGTATGAATTCTGCTCCTTCATTGCTACTTGTCAACAAATTTTTCCTTTTAATTTTCAAGGTGGCAAAGGAAAAACAACTGCTAGCAACTGACAATATACACAAAGAAAATCCATGTGACTTCACACTACGTTACACTTTGCACAATAACAAGCATACGCAGATCATGCTTAATAAAGCTTTGCATCTAATAATTACTTCATTTTTTTCATTTAGAAGGATGAGTTTAGGTAACATACCTGTCACTAATTGACACCAGAAAGTCTTTAGGAGTGGAAGAGAATAATTCATGATTTGCAATGTCAAACTGCTTTACTTGGACTGGTTCACAGAGCTCAACAACAAACCTTAAAGACAAAAAGAAAATATTTTTTTAAGAAAAGACTTTTCCTTCTACAGTTACAATCTTCAGCCCTTTACCTCACTACCACATCCTTCACTGGGTATAAGGAGGACACTACAGAAATGCTGGACCATAAGAATCACTGGTGGTGTTTTCCTGAACGCCTGCTTTAGTAACTCTAGGTAGCACCTGCAGCTACAAGAGCTTCATCCATCTCTTACTCAAAGGCATCAAGTCACAGAACTAAAAACTAAGGACAGCAAACATAACTTTAATCACATCCGAAGTATCAATTAATATATGGTAAATTCTGTTCACCTGTCCTACAATTATTTGATGGTCAGGGAAAGAAATCAAAAATCTTTATTTGAATGCTCAAGTGCTTCATCTGCCATGATAATTATGCAAAACTTACACATATTAAGGTAAATAAAAGTATCACCTTAATATTAGTTCTCAATACCAGAGCTACATTTCTATGGGAGACATAATAAAACATCTTGTGCTAATTCTGTCAAAGTTCCTCACACACTCATTCCAAGCACCAACACACCAAGGTCAAGTCAGTCCCACAGGACACATTCAGTCCCACAGCAGTGGAAAACTGTAATCACTCCTGTCATAAAAGTGAACCTCAGGAACCTACCAGATTTTAGTACTGCAAGGATTGAGCATATAAAGGTCCATGTTTTCCATCAAAATAGCTGAAGTGCTCTGTATAAAGAAAAAAATTAGTATTTCAAATGGCATGGTAGATACCAATGGCACCAAGGATTTTTCCCCCCTTTCCAAAAGTAAGTTTGAAATTAGGTTTTTAGACTAGTATCAAGTTCCACAACATTCTAAGCAAGATAATATCCAAGACACAGTATGCCATACTACTTTGGGGCAATCATGGATTATTTACTATGGTGAGCTCTTTGAACAACTGAACAAAGTTGTATTAATTTCTGTAGGAAGTAGACTCTGCTCCCATTTTCTGAATTCACTTAGAAAGACATCAAGTTCTCTACAGCAATCCCTCTTAAAAAAGGCACAGATCGCTGTTTATGTCCTATTTTTATAAATTAAAATCCCAATAAACCCAAACGTAGAATAACAACTTCACAAATCAGTGTTAAGTGTACTTTGTGCTACTTGTTGCACAACAGTACACTAAAATAATGCACACTAATAATTAGTAAATGCTTACCTTTGCCTCTGGATTTGCTGCCAAAATTTTGGCACCACACTCTACAGACGCATAGTTATTCCTGTTTTTCTGGACCTTTTTAGTGGAATGCTGCCCACCAACAGCAGAAGGGTGCATTGACTGACCTAGGAACAAGAAAATATTGCTCCTATAACAAACCACACAAACAAACAGTATTTTCACTGTCAGGAATTTCTGCTCACTGCTTTTATATAATGAAGGGTATTAATTATGTAGTTCTAGCAGAAAAATGAAGTTCCAGGCTGCATTCCAAATTGAGACAGTCTCACTATTCAGCCCTAGTACAAGATGACAGTGGTCTGTATTTAGTCCAAACTTATGAATCCTGAACTTACTCTTTTCTTTCTCCACTTCCATGACTTTCTTCTTCCATTCATCAAACGTTGGAATGTCTCCAGGATCCTTTGGAGTTATTACTGATGTAGGGTCAATTTCTCCTGTCTTCTTAAAGTCTTTCTGCAGAAGAAAGAACCACCGATTGTGAGTATTTTTCAGGACTGACAATGAAAACAAAGATGAACTTCAAAAAACAAAGCATGCTCTGATCAAGTCAAGGGCAGACACATCATTTGCACCCGTGTTAACAACTTAGAGCCAATGTAAGCAAGATTATGAGCCAGAAAAAACATGTGATGATTTTCTCTCAGAATTACAGATTATTCCACTGAAATACTGTTAATTTTTGTGGCTAAGCTAATACATTTTAAATAAAATGTAAGCCTTCTGTCTCCAACACCTGCATTTTCTTCCCAATTTTTGCTTTTCCTCTTCCTAATGAAGAAAGTTTTCCCTGTAGCAAAAATCTTTAAAACATGAAAGCTTGTCATGACAGAATTCCAGAGGTTCCCTAGAATTTCTGAACATCTCAAAAACAGCAGAATGATTAAACATTAAAGAAACCATTTTTAAGTATCTCAGAAATAATGTTTTGGACTTGCCTGGCAAAGCAAAAACCCTGGTAACTAAACTGTATGTTATTCTATTTCATATCTTAACTTCTCTTTTGTACAAACACATTTTCAGCACACCACCAGATGAGTGAAAATTTTTTGGTAGACATTTCAAGTGTAGAGGTTATTTTGTAGACAGTATTTTAAAGGTAGTTGCCAAGTGACAGTTTAAACATGATCCTAAAATAGCAAAAAATGGTATTGCCATGACCTTGGTCGTTGTACTTAAAAAATACAAGCCTTAGGAAGTACCTCACAATCGGAGCATGAAAGAAGTCATACAGTTAAGCACAGAAGGCCTGACTAGCTACATACCCCGCTTTAACAAGGGCCAAGTAGTACTTCTGGGACAGAATAAAACCACACCACTTTTTTTCTCAGTGGTGATAACCTGAAGGAGGGCTTTAGGCTCCTGTATGTACTGAGGGGATACCAGCACTGCTTACCTCCCTTTTTAAGTTCTCCGAAGCATTCAGAGCAGATTTTTGCTCATCCGCCCCCTTTTCAGCTGCTGAAACTTTTGACTCAAACTCAGATTTTGTCTTCTTTCCCTTGCCATGTGAAGATGATATGTTCTCTATATGTTGGCCTGCAAGGCTGAAAGTTTAAAGAGTATCAGGATCTGTAACATGATCAGCCACATGCAATTAAACACACACACAAATATGTAGATAAGCAAGCACATGCAAATGTTTGTTGCAAAGCCAGCACAGAAAAGAACAACTACCTTTAAAGTATTCAGAGTCACACACAACCTGCTTTGATACTCACCTCTCTGGTGGACTGACAAAAGAGGAAGGCTCACTCTGAGGGTCAGCCTCAAGTGTCCCACCAATATCACAGTCAGGTTCTGACTGCTCAGCTTCACTAGAGCTGACTACAGGGATATCAGCATGGGAATTCTCTATTGCACTGAAGGGAAACAAACAACATGCTTTTTTAGCCTTCTGATAATACAAGTAACCCTGAAAATCAACCACAAAGATATTTGAAAGTTTTAATAAAGCAACAGTCCCACAGAAATAATTAAGAAGAATGAAGTATGCTGTACTTGTGGGATTACATTCTCAGTTGCACCCATGAAAGATTAGAATTTCCTTTTCCAGCCTGTTTGTCCCAGAGAGGAACTCAAAACAGGCTTCTCATCTCCCGGAACTCTCATCTAACATCTTATTAAACACTGCAATGGATAATTCTTCCCATAATCACTACAAACTAACGACAGGTTCACAGTTACCTGGCTGCCAGCAATTTTCTTTTCCCTTTCAACAAAGGGAACAAACACAAGACTGAGTTCCCTCACTAAAAGCTCCTCATGTTCCCAAGTCAAGAGGCAGCAGTCAGAACAGAACTTGGCTAAAACTAGATGAGAATACAGGGGAGAAAAGTAAAGCCAGACAGATTTCCTTTCTACTAGATTTATTTCTTCTTTTTTTGCTAGCATAATTAAAATCAGGTAACCCAGCTGACCATTATCCAAGCTGTACCAACAGCCCAAACCAGTTCATCTGCCCACTGCTTTATGTCCCCTCTCCCAGAAAGGCTGAGCACACCTCACCAGACAAATCCTGAGGCACAACCCAAACAGAAAGCCTCCCACATGCTCTTTAGGAATGATGGAATGGGTGAGGAGAAAAAGATGGACAGATGGAAGTATCTTTCACTTGGTAACTTCTGACTGTCCTCTCTTCTCCAGCACAGGGATGACTTTCAGGCTGATCCAGGCTACAGCCAGATCTAAGTAAAAGCTTTACTCTGTCTTCTAAATTTCAACATAAGCTTTCTTTAATGTAAGCAGCAAACTAGGTTAATCCGATATCATGACAGAGCTGCCAAAACACAAACAGCATGTCAGCAACTTCAAAGGGGATCTTTTTGGTTCTCTGACTGCTACAATTATCAACAGAAGCAGCTGCAACCAACCCAGGGAGACAATTTCAGTACCTTTCATATGATAAATTTCCTGTGGTATAAAACAAAAAATTCATAGGTATTCAAGACTTTTTGCTATGTAGCAAAATCTAACAAACATGAATACAAGAATTCATTAGCTATAAACAGGGAGTATTTTCCCTGAATGCCCCAAAATGCCTCCATCTGAGATGCACAGTGTTTGGGTGTGCAGGCAGCTCTCTACCTGACTAAATAAGGCTGACCACTACACTTAAAACTGAAAAGCTCCACATATTCTCCATTTCAGTGGGTAGGTGACAGTATGAATAATTATCAACTGAATAAAATATGGGAGAAGAATGAACTTAAAAATTCCTTGCTCTCAGGGTGTTCCTGACTGGCCTCAAGTAATTAATTTTGGCAGAAGGTGAGTCTTAAAAGCTGTAGTGTTCCCTCTCCTTTAGGTACCTTGATTTGCCTTAATTTTTAAAATGCGTCATTAAGCTCACTTTGCACAGGTTCTTTACTTCCAGACAGAGCTCAGATTATTTTTCAATAATTTTTCCTCAGATTAGACTTAGGTAGAAAAGTTACACTCAGTGCTGTTCTAAAAAAAAGGATTCACTACGAAGTAAAACTTGTTTGGAATAAAATTACTTTCAAAATATTTTGACTAAGAGGTTCTGCTGAAATATTAGACCAGTAACACCTGAGAGAGCTGGACTTTGTTACATCGTCAGGAATCAACATCTAAACCAGGAAAAAGGTAACAAATGTCTGAAGATAACAAATGTAACCATGTCTTTTTAAAGATCTTGTTTAAATATGGAGCTGGACCACAGATGGTTTGGATATTAATCTGTACAGTAAGAGACCACCTATGACTATTGAAAGCTGAACTGCAGTTTGAAATAATGTATCAACATGCTTCTCTGCTACCCCAGTTCTGCCCTTTCTTCCTGTATATGGCACTGGTGTCACACCACCACTGCCCAGCATTAACTCATCCATCAGGTGCTCCAAACCAAGTTTCTATTTTCATTCATTTCATAGTTCAAGTCTTCGGAGTTCACCACCCCAGTATTCCCCAGCTATGACAGCCAGACAATTTCCAACAATTACCAGACACCAGCTGAATGTTTCAAAGAAAATAACATCCTGTCTCCTTCTAAGATGTGACAACAGTAGAGCTTACAACACACTACACAAACAAATCAGTGGAGCAGTCAACAAAAGCTATAAAAAGAACAGGCTGAAGCAACATTCCAGTTTTGCTTTATAAAAACTGCGAATTTTGGAAGACTTCCAATTAAAGACACTGATGAAGTACCAAAATGTGTTTAAGTGTTAGCCCTGGCAGCCTAGGCAAGATCAGCCAGCAAACAAAATTTCCATACCTTTTCTATGGTAAAGAAATTAAATTTGGTAAAACCGAAAGACTGAACTCTTAAAAACCCCAAAATACAAAAGACAAGTCTACTTCATTTTCAATGTGTTGAATTTTTATCTAACAAAATACTTCATCTTTATCAGCAGTCAGAACAATATAACTTCCCTTAGCACATTAAAAAGCCCAACAGAACTTTGTGAAAATTCTTGAAAGCATGCACACACAAATTTCCATACTACAGTTCCCATTTGAAAGCACAACATCCCACAAGAGAAGGGAAACAAAATGAAGTACCTGGACTCCAGAAAGCTGCCTGCAGCAGAGGCAGCTCTGCAATACACTAAGTATTAGAACTAAACTGACTTGACTGCATTTATATGAGAATTTGCTATTTTGTCACAAGTCTCTTACTACCGAAAGTTGAGACTCTCTGTTTTTAAGTCCCGAGATAAAATTCTGCAGAGTTCTTCCTTAACTGAAAGCAGAGGCCATTGTTGAAGCTGCCTCAATGCTTGTTGACACAGATGTGAAAGCACATTTGTGAAGGGCAGAAATCCTAATGGTAAAGCCCTGAGGGCTTTTATAGCACAGATTATCTAAGCATGTTGGCTTTTTTTCAAAGCAGCAGCTTAGAAACTGATCATGGCAATAGTATTCCACTTCATGAAAGTATGCAACTGTTTATCCACACACTGAGTAAATGGTGGCACACTCCATTAGCACTGACACCATAAACCAGCACAACAATTGTGCAGAGCAGTCCCATCTTATCCCTGCTAAACATTTTAACAAGAGCAGAGTAAACAATATTCTCTCAAAGACCAAAACAACAAAATTGAAAGAGCTTACTCGGGCTGTGAGACTGGAGGTATCTCTGAGGTAGGTGAACTGGAAGTGTTTTCAGTGCTTGGAACTATGCTGGAGGAAGCTTCATTTACATCTGCTGAAGGTGGACTCACAACTTCAGGCTGGCTTGTTTCACTTATTTCTATTGTCTGTAAAAACATTCCAGGTGAATATACATTTTTCAGCACCTGAGTAATAAGAGCATTCACACAATAGCATCTAGTATGGAGTTCTAACAGTTCAGTAGTTCAGATTTCTGTCAGAAATTGTTTCTTCCAAGACCAAGGTGGCATTCTGTGCTACTCTGGGATAGTTGGAATATTCTCTGTAGTCAATAATAATGTAATAATATTAATTGGAGCAGGCCTATGCAACAGCTTCCTTAATGATGCATTCCTACACAGACTGTCACAAGAAAATCAGCTTGAATATTGCAGCAATCGAAAGAAACAGTTCTATTTGCATGCTCCATTACAATAAAATTTACTGTTTTCATCCTAAACTAAATTTCGTAGAAGGCTTTCAATTTCATCACTCCAATGGAGGTCCAAAATTATTTAAAGCCTATTCCATGCCGTAAGTGAACAAGAAGATAAATCACTTTTCACTTTCAAGTGTTTAGTAGTCTTGAGTCTTATTTGTTCTAGGTCTTCAGTTTTCATAAGCACATTCAAAATAAGGCTTTGTAAACCTGAAAGAGTACATAACCACTGAAACAGGTCAGATTAACTCCTGCAGCAAAAGGAAATACTATTGTACAAAAGTCTCTTGTCAATAGCAAGATAACTCCAAGTCATCTAACTAAATGTGAGGAGGTCTGGAAGATTTAACAAAATTAAGCACCCAAACCATGAAATAAATACTCTGAAGTATGTCTGTCCTACGTATGATGTCTTGTAATCTACAAAACAAAAATACGTAATCAAATAAATCATCTTTAACAGTGGGCTTTGTAACTTTTAACACCAAGCACTGACTTACCAGTACCAATGGCACAGAGCTGAAATTCAACCCTTTTCCCATTTCAACAAAGGAAATGAAACCAGTAGAAGTCATGAAGGATCAAAGCTAAAATGGACTGCTATAATCACCAAGTCTGATCTACATAAAAAGACCTCAGAGAAAAGACTTTTTATGTTTTATTTATAAATAGACATCCATACCTACAACATCCAATTTTAATCTACCTTGGAAAGTTTTTAGTCAGTACCTACAGATACTAAATTACTCATTATTTATGCACATGGGAAACGCAGGGTCTATTAGCTCACACATTTTCTCTTTTACTGGAAACACGAGTCTGACAGCAACCCTGTGTACAGGTGAAACGTGATAGATGGTTACTATGAACTTTAGATAACCAAAATGAAAGACTGAAATCCAAGAAGCATTTGAAGACTATATGAAGACAGTGAATGAAATAAAAGCCTTGCCTGGTCAGATTTTGTCAAGTCACTGAGTAGCTCTTCCATAGAGTAACTCCGGGTACTTGAGTCTGCACGCTCAGGCTCCAGTCTGGGACCAGCCTCTTCCCCCTAGGATATTAAAGGTAAAACAACAGTAAGCCAGTAGTCACACAGGCATTCTATGCTCAGCCAGAGGAGCTACCTCTGGGACATGCTGAATAACAGCACTTCTTCCACCACCAAAACATCAAGAAACTAAGCTACACTAATCTTCAGAACCACTACCCACCCATGTTTAAAATCTTATCTGCACAAAGACTACAGCAAGTTAAAACAATTCAGTTAAATCTTCCCTGAAAAGACCATTTTAGCATTATCCTAAATAATTCCGTTTGTTTGCTAAGGAAGTTCATCATTCTGCTATGACTTTCCCACGTTGACAAGTCCTCCCCTATCTTCTTGCTGACTAAAAGAGGAAAGGGGAAAAAAAAAATCTAAGATGACTTGCATCAGACAATCATTAGAAAATAACACGTGGCATATTTCAGTTGTAGTAGTCTTATCACCAGAACTACAGTAATTACACAAATCTGCCAGAACCTTCTAAAGCAACCTTCTCTTCTACAACTAAAAATTCACCAACGAGTGCAGTGAATTCACAAAATAAAAAATACCAGCACGTGAGGGGAAAAGTTTTAAACCCACCAGACTAAAACTGGCAAGCATTTACACTTGCCCTTCAAGCTTTTTAAAGTTGTGACTACAAAACATGCAACGACAGAAGTTGCTTTTGAGCAATATTTTAAAACACAGCAAGAACTGTGGTAGAAATTTACACCCACCTTGTTTTATAAGGGCTATCTAAAACCCCGTGGCCAAATACTGCCAGTGTACAGATCCAAAGTGGGCTGCTGTGCTATACAACACTACATGATATTAATTGGATAGAATTAAGGCATGCACTGAAGATCAGGAACTACAAATCTGAGCTGACAAACCTTAGAGACAGCTAAGCAACATTTTCCCCCAAATATTATTAGCTCACATCCAAGTCCCTAAGATGAAATAGCATCAATGGCTGGGAGAGACAACTGATCTAAGGCAAACTGATCAAGGGCTGCAGAACTGCTCTTTTTGAGCAGGACAGCTCCAGCAGCCTAATTAGGAGTAATAGACACTTGCTTAAGATTTCTCATACACCCAAGAGATGTTCTTTAATGAGTAAAAACAACAGTCTAACATACTGGTTTTCACATCTTTGGCTTTAAGTTCAGAAATCTGCTTAACAATGCAGCCACATCAATAGAACGCAAGGAAGAATGTTGCAGAGTAGGAAATCACACACCAGTGGCTTCCCAGTCTCAAAGCTTACTTAATCTTTCCAGTATTATTGCATCAGACATTAAATTCAAGCAGAACTTTTTTTCAGGCAGCCAGAAGAATAGGACTGAGTGCTATTTGGCTGTACAAGCTGGCAAAAAAAAATATAGCTACCCTAGTTGTTAAAATGCTTAAGAAACCTACAATATTTAAAAGGGATTTTTTATGGTCAGGCAGCTCTCCACTTGAGTCAGCTAGAACGCTCAACACACAATTTCCAAGTTTGGTGTGGCATATAAAAGCTTTTTTGGAGTGAGGACCATGATTAACACTACTACAGACTTCTGGACGAAATGGGAAAACCAACATACCAATACTACCCATGTTTAGAATAGGACTGATTCTGTACCTGGGTAAATAAATAAATGAAATTACCACGACTTTCTGACTCAACAGCTTGGGAACTCACTACGCAATGCAATATGCAGAAACTTGTAATAAGTTAATCAGGGTGGCACAATTACACTCAACCTAAAGGGCTGAGTAAAGTAAAAATGAAAGGGACCACATTAATTATACCTTTCATAAACATATTTTAGCCTTGTTAATTTTTATTGAACAGAAGGAATACAAAGTGATAAATACTGACTTAAACCAATTAATCTTAAATCTTCTATTTGGGATAGCAATCATCTATACACTGCTTTTAATACAACACAGATGGAACTGGCATAATGGGGCCTAGATTCACCCAGCCCATCACCTCCTATTGTGGGCTCTACAGAGCCACCCACTTTCCGTGATGCCCACTTCTAACATCTGGCCCCCAAACAAAAAAAGAAAAACCAAGCCACTAGTAACTTTACTATTTATTCCTTCTCTTGCCCCAAACCATCCACCTGAATTGTTGTACAACTGCAACAAATGAAGCAAAGGAAAACAAAAACTTGGGAAGAAATCACGACTCACAGAACAACTGACTACCTTAAACATTCTGGCCAAGAAGACTCTATGAAGAATCGTATTTTAAAGTTTAATATCAAGTCAGACTGAGTAATTAACATGATGTATGCAGCATACCTTTTCCTGGACATTTTCATCCTCATTGGGCAGGGCACAAGCATCACCTGAAGCATATTGCACTGCCGATGAAAGACTGTCTTTACAAAGGACATTCCAAACAGGAAGCCTATTAAAAAAAACCAACAAAAAAACCCCCTTTATTTAAAATGAAATTTTAGAATTCCCTAAGCATTGTCTCCCTCAACCTTCTTCAGCTGAGCTGTTCCCATAAGGCATCTAAAAAATACACATGTACATATTCATTCATAAAATCTATTTGAGGATTCACTTCAAGAAGTTAGCAACAGAAAACACTACAAATTTACTACTTCCAAAAGACAAAGTATCACCAAACCAGATACCAGAGTGCCACCACATCACTAAAACCCTAACGATTCTAATTAGTTTAGTTATGCAAGTTAGGAACAATTTGAATCAACTACATCCTTTGTCACATAGCAATGAGACATTTTTAGCAATAATTATTACTAAGCAAAAACTTAAGTCACAGACTAAAAAGCTAAATCTCCTTATTCCCCTGTACAAAGCCTACCTGAGAAGATTTTGTATAGTCAACACCATCAAGAGCATTTAAGAAAATTAGAGAAAATAAATACATTAAAAAATGTACATTATTACATTAATAAGTACCATGCAAAACCTCTGATAATTGTTTGTACTTTTTTTTCAACAGCTTTGGTTGTCAATAGAAATGGATTTATTTCTGAAAAAAAGCAGCCATCACCTACACAAACACTTGTACCAGAACAGCATCTTTTCTTTCTTATCATGGGTCTTATCTTTCTTATCAGGGTCCCTTCACATCCTAGGGAACATCTGCAGTGAACCATTAGGCTTGGAGGCCCAAAGGTTTTCACACCAATTTCAACTAAGTCCAGCAGAACATTAAACTAACTGAGCTTTTATGGAGTCTTCAACAATTCTGGAACACCAGTTATCCACCACTTTAAACACAAACATTTTCCATCCATGAAATACCGTTTACATAACAATCAGGTGATCAGAATGACCTCCTGTGAACCCACACAATCATCACTCTGTACCCTGAAAAAAAGAGCCACAGTCTCCTCAGAGGAGAGAGATATCTATAGCATGGAAAAATCTGGATGCAGCAACTTTCTGAAAACAGTTTTGAGAAATAAAACAGCCTTAACATTAATCATAACAGTAAGAGTATTAGTAGGTCATGATTCACTTACACAACTGGGATCACTATTGCTTGGAATCTGACTCACTAGCATTCTTAAAAATTTGAGTATCAACTTTATTGGGAAGTCTATGCAGTGTAAACTCCTCCACCAACAAGGAACCCGTGCAACAACAGACCACAGACAAGTACTAAAAATTTTTATATATATATATATGCAGGGACTGTCAGCAGGCATCAGCCACTCTAAATGCAGGACTCTCACCATAGAAGAGACAGTGGACAAGGAACTTGTGGGATCTGACATACTATTATGGAGATGAGCAAATAAGGTGCTCCACCTCTGTCGCAGTCCCAAAGCACCACAGTAATTTCTTTTATCTTTGAGGTAGCACCTTTCCTCTATACTAAATGAAAGCCTTCAAGTCAGGCAGAAGAAGATGCAGTTACCGGAAAATAAAGAGCTGAATATAAGGCATGAAAACAGTAATGACACATACTGTAGCAGGTACAAAGTCTCATATCTCAGTTGAGAATTAGGCACATGCTTCTCACACATCTTAAATTCCCATCTCATCACGTAATTACTTGCCCATATTGAGTTTTCCATCAAACCTCTGTCCTACCCTATGCACAAGATGCTCATTTCAAAGCATGAATGAAATGTTACCAGACTTCTACAGCCTTACTACCTGGCTCTCACTTGGAAAAATTAGTTACACAAATACTTCAAGTCATTCATATTTCTGAACAGGGGTTTCAATAATTTCGTGATGAAATTCTCATGCTCTTAATTCCAGCACCTCTGGTCTCTCCTTACAGATGTGAGGACTTCCTGGTTCTTCACAAAAATACACCAGAAACATCAAAAATTATCGAGCATACTGTAGCTCATCCCACCCCTTCATTCCACAGGCACACACATTTGTTTCCTATTTTGCTTCCACTCTGGGGGGCATCTGGGGTGAGCTGTACAGAACAACAGTAACTCCTTCAGTGCAGAAGAAGAGGAGATTTCCATGGCTGTGAATCAGCATTTTAAAACACAAGGTCTAGCCTCACAAATGCATTAACAACTGCTTCAGCACAAAAAGCACAGAAGGCATACATTTCTTGCCTTAATATACTGAGAGATCTCATGCAAGGAATCAGGCTTTACTAGGGCACCAACATGGCTTTTAGAAGAATGCAGTTTGGCAGCTCAGATTTAAGCTACTCTGACATAATCTGTGTCCAATGTCTCATTTGCTTATTTTCCGAAATTCTTCTTTGTCTACTCCCCAACTCCAACATGATGCCTCAAGTCTCCCAAAAGCCCTCCAAGCTAGGGAGGGAACTGAGAACTCATTTTGTGTGTGTGCATGCACCCACAAGAAAATCTGATCCCTGCTGCAGCAGAGCATGCAGCTTGCAGGATGTGTCACTCAACTACTGCCAGCAAACTCTGACAGAGCACTAAGAACACAAACCCACAAAATGCCAGGCCAAGTGAGACCAGCCAGTCTGGGAGAAGTGAAATTAATAACCTTATCAAGACCACCAGCAGTATTTTTTTTTCTTCTGACTTCTAACATTTTGCATATTAATTCAACAGGCTTCTTTAGCTGGAAGGATAGACCCCACAATGAAAATAAATTGCCAAATGGCACAGCACCTCTGTTAACCATTAAAAAAAGAATCAACAAAAATGAGAATCAAAGTGTTAATTTACAGAGAGCAAAATTCCCCTTGAGTTTAATGAACATGTAGCATACATTCAGTGAAAGCACAGCAGCTTCTGCATCTGCTAATCCATCCTTCCCTTTCTTGTGACCCAGGAGTATCATTTTAATGCTGACTCAGAACCAAGCAGACCTAATTCCCAAACAGTGCTAGAGATCAGTCTCTAGAAATACTGTCTCAGGTACAAGGTAGATCTTCTAATGAAGACATTGTTCCTAACACATAACCCACAGTTAGTGACTTACGTGGATACAGAAGTTTTCAATAGTTCCATTTTTGTAAGTATGACTCAAAACACCACCTGCTATTAAATCTCATCAAGAACAAAGGAACTTCAGCATGACTCTTTGTCCTATCATTAATGCAGTTTAAAAGCTATTTTCTCTAATACACCACAAACTTTCCAGGTTAATGTGCACTAACGCAAAAGCAAACGCTACAAGCTCAGACAAAGGAGCAGGGGTGGGTGGGGGAATCTTTACTTTTCTCAGGGCAGGCTCATGCTGTGGTTGCCCACTGAAGCAGAAATGCTGCTCACCCCTATCTGAATGGTTCACTACACTCATTGCTATACAAATTGGCCATGGTCTGCTGATGGCTGTTCTGCATTTGGAAAGGAACACACTGAAATTCGAAAGTGCGGGTGGTTTTGAAATTGCAGTGTAGGTTTCACATGAAAGACCATCCATTTCTGATTTGGCTGAAACTCTTTAAGTAATTGTAAAAGAGGCCACAGAAAACTATCAGAGATAGTGAAGCTATGGATATCTGTTCTGACAGGCATAAAAATCAAGTAGAAAACAAACAACTGGTAAGAAAAATTAATCACACAACTTACAGCTAAAAAAAAAAAATCCAAAATATGAAGGTAAGAGGAGTTTTTACACCATGTGATCTTCCCAGAGATAAACAGCTTAGCCATTCCTTTCCAGAGACTTCATACAACAGTGACACACAGCTTCAGTTCAGTCCTCTAAACTATTAATTTCATAATTTTTCCCCAAACAAGACCTATTTCTGGACACTAGAGAGTGAAGCAGTTCAGAACAGTTTACATTTGACACCTGCAAGACAGAGGAATTTGAAGCAAAAGGAAAATAAAAGGAATTTATCACCAATGCACCAACTCCAAGCCCTCCCTGCAGGCACGGGGAACAGTCTCCCTCCGGGGTAACCACTGACATATCTCAGAGGGTTGTATTACCAACAGGTACAGATGTGCCAGTGTCCAACAGCTAAGTGGGAGAATGAAGATGTCACCGTGCCTGCCATGTGACAATTCCCTACTCAAAATATTCACGGATCAGTTCAGATAAGCCTGTGCAAGAGGGGGGGTTTGGGCCAGGGGTGGAGAGCCAGCAGAGCAGGCCTGTGAGTGGGGAAGAGGCACCTGTTTTTTGAAGATCACCTTCTTCATTATAGAGTAATTAACTTCAGATTAATGAGGTTAAAATAATAAAAGCTGTGAAAAGGCAAGGAAGGTAGCAAAATACCTTTTGCCTTGAACAAGTCCTACAGGTCTGTGACTGCTTTCACCAGCCAATTGTCAAAGAGAAAAGACTCTGTGGGAATGAGGAGCTCAGCAGATCCACAACCAAACTCTCCAGTCAGCAGGAACCTGCCTTGCAGCCACTGGCAACACAGGAAAAACAGCAAAGGCAGGGAATCCTCCCTCTCTCCCCCAGCAACTTAATGGAATCAATCTTTCTCTCCCAACAGTTCAGCCAGGGGGACTTGTATTTCAAAGGGCCTGTGGAACAAAGTAAATGTCATGGAAAATGAAGACCAGGACATTATTTCAAACAGTCACAGGAGGAAAGTCACTCACAAGACACTGAACTGCTGCAGCACAACCTCCCCAGAAACACTCATTTCTGCATGGGAAGTGGAAATACTTTATAAATGCAAAGAAGAACCACTAATCTTCAATACAAGTAAAGAAAAAAACCAACCCAGCCAAAACAAAGCAAAAAACAGCATTCATTTAAGGAGCCATTTATTACCACAGAAGAGCAGCATGCGTTAACTAAGATAATTTTGAAAGTTATGATGGACTTTTAAGGGAGAAAAAAGCTGAAAACTACAACTACAGATCTAGACTAAGCAAGGATGTTGCCAGCCAGGTATCACCTCATTTCCTACCACTAACTTGATTCACATGTTTAAAAAAACCAAACGCAAAACATCTGAAATTGGAGCTTTTTTTGCATATCCTTTACCACTCCGTGGTATTTTGCAATTAAGTTTTTAATAGCTTGCCCACACTTTGCAAAGAATGTACTCGTCAAACAGTTATTTCACTTATTCAGAGGGGCCAAACACAAAGATACTTCTGACAATACTGAATTTCACAGCTTCAGACAATGAGATTCCAACCACTGGTTTAAAATAGGGCTTTCAGCATTTTAAATACCATTAGCATGCAAAGCCTGCAAAACGAGGTTCCAGGAACTTCATCACATTTAACTGATTTACTGCCTGAAGGGGTAGTCCTGCATCCCCCCCTTCAGCCCACAGGAATCTGCACCCTCTGCTCTGATCAGAGATCGTGGATACATTCCAGTAAGTCCTGAGGTGGGGGAAGAAAGTCAGCTTTGAGCCAAGGTATGCTCAGATATCAAATTCAAGAAGACAAGAAGGAGAACACACTATTTGTTCATGACTGTCCACTGCTGTCCTAAGTTAAACAACGGAAACCAACTTCATTCCTTGCTTAAAGCACTCCCAGCGTTCCTCCCATCCTCTCCTGGAAAAGGCTGCTGAGATAAGAGCACCTTCACAGGACTCTGTGACCATAGTAGACAACAACTTACATTAAATGCATGTTCCAACGTAACACTGAAACAAACACAAGCCTGTTCTTTCTTGAAAGGAGTATCCAGGTGCCCTATTTCAGGCACTTGAAGCAGGGCAGAAGTAACAACCCCCAAAAGGTGTCCCTCTGGAAGCACTCAAAGGAACAGGCAGTTCCTAGTGTTTCTTGGAAACAGACTTCTGCAACACCGAATGAAGATTGCAGCTTATGAGAAGCTCCCTGCATTCTCAAACTCTAGTTATTTTCTCTGATGCAAGATACCAACCACAAAGACTACAGGAAAACAACAGAACAGCCACGCACTGTGAGTAAATTTTAAGGCTTCTAGAGTGTGTAGTAACATCCGACTTGCACACCTTTCAATACTTCCTTCATTGCTTACATTCATAAGCTTGTCTACACAGGCACAGCAACAGCAGCCTCAGAACCAGCAGCTGCTCTGCACCAACTCCTCATGCTAAAAACCCACCCTAAGTGCAACACAGCTTAGCAGTGCCAAGGAGGGGAATGTTACCGTAAGTTTAGCAACATGAATTTCACCACAGATCATTGTAAAGCTACCATCACCTGACTCCCAGATATTGTATAATGTCTTTTTAATAGGCTTTTTATCTATAAGAGATTTCAGCAGTATCTTGATTGCCATTTCAAAACCAAGCCAAGCCAAGTCATTGCCATTCCTTTGTGCACCTGAGCTAATTTTTGAACTGTTGGAACCTTTTACTAGTATTCCAATCCAGTTTGTCATTCACATCAACATTTTCACTCACCCAAGCTTTGGGATGAGTCTGTCTGTTGTACCAGTTCTGTATTTCCACCAAGAATTACAAGGAAGTTTTTAGATTTACAGTTCTAGGTTACCCTGTTCTTAGTTAATTTTTTTCATGCACAAAAATAACGCCCTCCCCAGGCAGAGAGCTGTTGTACCTCCAGAGTTAACTAAAAGACACTGTGTGTCCTCCCCTTGAAAGAGGCACAGAACTTCCCAAAAGCTGGATTAGTAATGAAAACTAAAGACAAGAAAATAACGACTCTGTACAAGACTCACAATAAGAATATAAAAGTGAAAAAGAACTAATAGCAGGTTAGAGAAAGACATTTCAGAAAGAGTTCAAATTAAGTGCTCAAGGGAGGCACATTTCAGGCAACAGGCAGGGTCTTCTACACCAACACAGCGATCTCGTGATGGGGTAGAGGCCACTTTAGTACACTATTTGCATAACAAACAAACAAACTTGAAGTTTCTAGGACAAATCTTTTAGAAGATACTGCATGAAAGCAGTTCACTGATTTTCAAATAATTTTAGAAGGTAAATATTCAATAATTGATTGAGCCAAGCAGTTGTTTTGCATAAGACACCAGAGTTCCTGCTCACATACACCACCTTCAACTTGAGCAGGCTGTAAGCTGGGCAGATTCAATTTTCATTTTTAGGAGCCCAAGAGTTCCAGTGCAGCTTTTGCTCCAATCTTAATCACAGAGCAAAGACACTTCCAAACAAGATACTCCATACCTAGGAACATACTTTCCATTCTGAAATCAGATGCCTGGAACAACAGTTCGGATTATAACAGTGCTCTAATCAGTTCATTTCTTCCTGCTATAAAATGCACACGCACAGTGTTTATTTTAGCATCAATCTTCTGAAGGGATTCAAGTACACATGAGGAGAATCACCAGACAAAATTGTGAGCCCCACTACAAGCAAGTTACACTTGCAGTCCTATCCAGATCATTCGGGCACTGTGCTGAAAAGAGAATTTCAATGGTAAGAGGCACATTACACCGGAACACAAACCTCTCACTCCCCAGCTCTAGCACTCACACCTTTCTGCTACAAACAGATGCGAGCTCTAGGTTTAAAGTCAATAATAAGGCGAGTAAACATTCAATTCGCAAAACCTCCATTCCTGTGATCCCTAAAGTGATTTGCACAGCTCTCACCTGTGCAGCAGGAGCACACAATAAACCCTGGTGATGTTACCACAGTGCCAGTCCAGCACTGTATTTCAGAGCTCTTCTTGCATTACAGCTTTCAACAAGCACACCTGCAAAACTGGACAAGACTGAAAATGCAAACCCAAACTAGAAATATTTTCTCTCATTAAAATTCACATGAATCTACACATTAATAGGTGGGAATAAAAACAAGTATCCCTTTCCACTGTACTTGTTCCTTGTACAGGCTTCATTCCTGGCTGTGCCACTGACCCAATCTGACCTTTACCATTTTCAGGGTACACTCTCATGGTGGATTTCAGAGTCAGAGCTCCTAGGCCAGAGGTTCGCCATCAAAACCAGCACATCTTGCTGCTAAATCACTTTGACATAAGGCATTTCGTGATGCAGGATACTCACAGAGTAACAACTAAAGGATCCTGAAGTGCATATGCACTTATCCCCATCTTCCTTTTACTCACAGCTATAAACCCAAGTATCAGAGTTAACAGAAGCTAAGTAGGTCAGGACATGGCAATGAACTTTCTGGGCTAGAAAGACAAATTACTGTATGCATGATTTCTTTATCAAGCTCACAACTAACACTTTGGAAGTGCAGCTTCTGGCAGGCAAAAGCTGATGTCAGAATAATTCATACAGGTTACTCTTCAAACAGCTGTCACAGCTGGTCTCACTTCAGATAGTACTGGTATCCTACAAGCTTCTAAATCTACTCTACTTACTTAGCTCTGGATATTGTCAAACTACAAAGCACTCCAAGTTTTGAACGTATTTTTTATATTATGATCATCCACACAAAGGGATTAACTGAAGCATTAAGAAGATCTCTGAATTCAGGACAACAGGAGTCATTTGTCACGCACAGCTGAAGCCCCAAACTGCACAGATGCCTATTATTTTTAGAGCACTACATTCCTAAGCCATACCTCCATCAAAAGCATTTCCCTAAAGCCATGCAGCCATCCTGCTCTTCTGAAACCTGGAACAATCTTGTTGGCTCAGGTCTGTCAGAGCTGTGTCTGTTCCAACTTCAGAAAGCCTCAAGTACTGATAACTCTGACCCTGCATTCCCAAAGAGCATTACATCCCCTTTATTGAAAAGGCTAACAAATCCCTACTCCAGCTTCTGCATTTTTCTGCATCTCCTCATACACAGTCGTATTTTTAATATACAGGGTGAAATCTTCCAGTTAAAGTGTCTAGTCAATTATTTCTCCTGCCACTTGACTTTTACCAACCAGTCCTTTCCCACTGAACCAACTTACATGCACCAATAATGCAGGAACCAACAGACTTCAAGACTTTCTAATCACAACTCTGACATGACTACTGAAATTAAAACAGGTCCCAAAGTCATCCTGCAGACAGAGGTTTTCAAACTCTCTAATGTGAATTCATATTAGGACAGCAGACTAGGAAACTGGAGTTGCATCCCTCAACATTTAAATTAATCCACTGGCTCCTAACCAAAGCAGCAGCCAGTGAGCCAGCTGAACACACAATGTGAACCCTTCTTTTTTAAGCTGTAAAAGGTTTGGGATATTCCAGTCCAAACTCTGAGATCAGTTAAGACACTGTTTGAAAGAGCAATCCCTTTTCAAGAGTAAGACAAAAAAAAGCTCCATTTGTCTCCTAACCACACCAAAGAGGAACATAGAAATTGTCAGAGATTTACAGAACAAATATATTATTCCAACAAGATAGTTAAACATGATAGTCCTTCATTAACATGGAATAGATGACTGAACTTTTTCACAAAATCAAGTTCTGTTAAAACAGCAGACTAAGATCACGGCAACAAAAAAATCAACCCGACCACCTATTGATCATTAAACTGAGAACCTCTTCCACTAACAAATTACCTGGAGGCAGGAACAGATTATCAGCCCTCACGACACTCCAACCAAGAAACAAAAACTGTTTTCCTAATAGGAATCCTAGCTATACAACTAAAACCTTCTGCCAGAAGAAACTCAGCTGTCCAAGGAGCAAAAGCAAAGCTGTCTGGAGACAGTTCGTGACGCTCACAGCTCACCTGATCAAACCCACATGGCCAGGAGCTTTTTTTGTTTTAAATTTTGCTAAATGTAAACACAGCAACCGATTTTCCAAGCACTTTTTAGATTCACTTTTGTCTCCAAAACCCAAAAATGTGATGACACAAACCAAATCTGCTTCAGGACCGCTTGAACATAGTAACTCAAGCGTCAGCACCAGATTTGCAAGTGATTGTGTAGACAGAGATGCCTGGGCTCCCTCTCTTCATCAAACTGTGAGACAAGCCAGAACTTCAAGACGATTTCTTTTTTTAAGCAGACTATCTGAACAATCTACAGGAACTGTACTATAGTAATACACCAGACTCTGGCTGTTCCATTTGCAATATTTGCAGTTTGCTGTTCAAGCTGGCTATCAGTTCTCAAACAGTGAATCACCAAGTTCAAAGAGGGCCAAAGTTTAAGAAGGTTGGAACTCACCATACAGAAATATATTCTACTAATATTTGTGTTCTGGTAAATGTCATCTCTTAAGGAAGTTTGAAAGCAAAGTAAACAGGAGATGCTGGAACAAAGTACGGTTGAGATAATCACTATAAAAAACACCGTCAAAGGCATAATCAATGAAAAAATAAGATTTATTGGCTTTAATTTAATGCTACTCCCGACAGACTCAGGAAAAGAGTTTCAAGAATAAGGCACCGTGATCTTTCGGAGGATAATGCAAGAGCTCAGTCTGAAACTGGAAAGGCAAGGACGCCTCCGGTAAAAGCACAGAGGGGCAACAACAACACACACGTAACTTTGAACCCCGGTGTGTGTTCAACCCTCACCTGACACCGCCGGGTGACTATTGCCGCTCCCGGCAGCGGGAATCGCCCTCCCGAAAGCTGTCACCTTCCTTACGGGAACACCGCGTGCTGCCAGCACGAGCACACATCCCGGTCCGCCCAAAACGAAGCACCTTCCCTTCCTAGGCTTCCCAGGGAGGTCGTGGGGCTTCTCTCTCTGGAGGCATTCAAAACCCGCCTAGACACGCTCCTGTGTCACCTGCCCCAGGTGTTCCTGCCTGGGCTGGGGAGGCTGGAATGGATCATCTCCAGAGCTCCCTTCCAACCCTAACGATTCTGTGACTCCCCAAGGCCCCATCCGCACCTCCCGCATCCCGCCCAGGGAGAGCTCCCCGCCGCGGCAGCGGGAACGGCTCGGGGTCTCCAGCGGCGGTGGGGCTGAGAGGCCGGCACTCACCAGAGCAGAACGCAGAGCAGCAGGCAGGAGCCCAGCGCCAGGGGCCGGCGGGGCGGCTCCCTCATCGTCTCCCCCGTCTACCTGGCGCGGCCGGGGCGAGGCGGCGCATCCTCCTGCGGGGCAGCGGGAGCGGCGGCGCCGGGCGG
>VZRS01013886.1:0-32421 GCA_013398055.1 Ifrita kowaldi
AGGACTGGAAGAAAGCAAATGTCCCCCTGGCCTTCAAAAAGGCAAGAAGGAGAGCCCAGGAAACTTCCAGCCGGTCAGCCTCACCTCAGTCCCAGGAAAGGTGATGGAGCACCTCATTCTGGAGACCATCTTTGTCCACATGAATGACAAGAAGGTGATCAGGGGTAGTCAGCATGTACTCACTAAAGGTAAATCATGTTTCACCAACGCGAAGTCAACGTGATTGAATTCTATGATCAAACAACTACCTGGATGGATGAGGGGAGAAAATGGATATTGTCTACCTAGACTTCAGCAAGCAAGACTTTTGGCACTGTCTCTCACAATATCCTCACAGGCAAATTCAGGAAGTGAGGAATGGATGAGTGGACAGTGAGGTGGATTGAGAACTGGCTGGATGGCAGATCCCAGAGGGTTGTAATCAGTGGCACAAGGTCTAGTTGGAGACCGGTCACTAGCTGTGTCCCTGAAGGTCCAATACTGGGCACAGTATTGTCTAACTTGTTCATCAATGACTTGGATGGAAGAGATAGATGCCTCCTCAGCAAGTTCACTGATGACATGAAGCTGGGAGGAATGGACAATACCCCGGAATGCTGTGCAGGACCTCAAGAGGTTGGAGCAATGAGCAGAAAAGAACTGAAATTCAACAAAGGCGAATGTAGAGTCCTGCGTCTGGGGAAGATGGAACCACAGGAACTGGTACAGGCTGAGGGCCATCCTATTGGAAAGCAGCTCTGTGGAGAAGGACGAGGGGGTGCTGGTGGACAACAAGCTGTCCATGAGCCAGCAGTGTTGCCTGGGGGCCAGGAAGGCCAATGGTATCCTGGGCTGCATTAGGAAGAGCATTGCCAGCAGGTCAAGGGAGGTGATCCTGCCCCTCTGCTCAGCCCTGGTGAGGCCACATCTCGAGTGCTGTGTCCAGTTCTGGGCTCCTCAGTACAAGAGAGACTTGGAACTCCTGGAANGAAAAACACTTCCTTGCTTGTAGTAGCCTGGGCATCATTTAATCTAAAGTGCACATGTATCTCCTAAAGAACATGCTGCCATTTTATCAGAAGTAAAGGTCACACACCATCTAAAGGGGAGAAACACTCTCCTGTCACAAATATACAATGCATTATTCTTTTAAAAATGCAGCTAGCATGTATCTGAAAAAAAAAATAGAATTCAAACACCCTAGAGAAAGTACTCCATTACGAATCTGAAAGCACATGAGATGCATATTCCTTGCAACTACCAGAAGTAAATTAGTGTCTCTGCCAGGACAGGTTACCACAGGCTAAAAGAATGACCCTGAGATTAGCTCAGATGATTAGAGCATGGTGCCAACAACGCCATGGTTGTGGGTCCGGTACCTGTATGGGCCATTCATGTAAGAGTTGGACTTCATGATCCTTGTGGGTCCTTTCCAACTCAGAATATTCAGTGATTCTGTGAATAGTACATCATCACTTGTAAAGGTGTCTGCTTTAGAGGTCATAATGCTCAGAAAGACAGAAGTTATAATGAAAGCAGGAAGCAGAGAAGGCAGAGTTACTGAATGCCTTCTTCACATTGGTCTTCACCGACAAGAACAGTCCCCAGGAATCTCTGGCCCAGAAAACCAGGAAGGGTAAATGAGTATTGTAAAGAAGACTCTCCCCTGGTGAAGGAGGACTGAGTTAGAAAACATGTAGGTAGCCTGCACATCCACAAGTCCATGGGCCCTGACGGGATGCATCCATGACTGCTGAGAGAGCTGGCGGACACCACAGTGAGGCAGCTCATTATCATCTTTGAAAAGTCCTGGTGATCAGGGGAGGTGCCTGAGGACTGGAAGAAAGCAAATGTCCCCCTGGCCTTCAAAAAGGCAAGAAGGAGAGCCCAGGAAACTTCCAGCCGGTCAGCCTCACCTCAGTCCCAGGAAAGGTGATGGAGCACCTCATTCTGGAGACCATCTTTGTCCACATGAATGACAAGAAGGTGATCAGGGGTAGTCAGCATGTACTCACTAAAGGTAAATCATGTTTCACCAACGCGAAGTCAACGTGATTGAATTCTATGATCAAACAACTACCTGGATGGATGAGGGGAGAAAATGGATATTGTCTACCTAGACTTCAGCAAGCAAGACTTTTGGCACTGTCTCTCACAATATCCTCACAGGCAAATTCAGGAAGTGAGGAATGGATGAGTGGACAGTGAGGTGGATTGAGAACTGGCTGGATGGCAGATCCCAGAGGGTTGTAATCAGTGGCACAAGGTCTAGTTGGAGACCGGTCACTAGCTGTGTCCCTGAAGGTCCAATACTGGGCACAGTATTGTCTAACTTGTTCATCAATGACTTGGATGGAAGAGATAGATGCCTCCTCAGCAAGTTCACTGATGACATGAAGCTGGGAGGAATGGACAATACCCCGGAATGCTGTGCAGGACCTCAAGAGGTTGGAGCAATGAGCAGAAAAGAACTGAAATTCAACAAAGGCGAATGTAGAGTCCTGCGTCTGGGGAAGATGGAACCACAGGAACTGGTACAGGCTGAGGGCCATCCTATTGGAAAGCAGCTCTGTGGAGAAGGACGAGGGGGTGCTGGTGGACAACAAGCTGTCCATGAGCCAGCAGTGTTGCCTGGGGGCCAGGAAGGCCAATGGTATCCTGGGCTGCATTAGGAAGAGCATTGCCAGCAGGTCAAGGGAGGTGATCCTGCCCCTCTGCTCAGCCCTGGTGAGGCCACATCTCGAGTGCTGTGTCCAGTTCTGGGCTCCTCAGTACAAGAGAGACTTGGAACTCCTGGAATAGGCCCAGTGGAGGGCAACAAAGATGCCAAGGGAGTGGAACATCTCTCTTAGGAGGAAAGGCTGAGGGAGCTGGGCCTGTTCAGCCTTGAGAAGAGACAACTGAGAGGGGTACCCATCAATGTACACAAGTATCTGAAGGGAGGGTGCCAAGAGGAAGGATCCAGGCTCTTCTTGGTGATGCCAAGGAATAGGACAAGGGGCAGTGGGCAGAAACTGGTGCACAGGAAGTTCCACCTGAATATGAGGAAGAACTTCTGTACTGTGCCAGTGACTGAGCACTGGAATAGATTACCCAGAGAGGCTGTGGAGTCTCCCTCACTGGAGATCCAACAGAAATGTCTGGATACAATCCTGTGCAAAGCACTGTAAGATGACCCTGCTTGAGCAGGGTGGTTGGACCAGATGACCCACTGTGGTCCTTTCCAACCCTACCCAGTCTGTGATTCTGTTATTATATAAGAGATATTTAAGCACACTTTTTCTTGAAGTAAAAACTGAGTTGATATTGACTATAATTATCAGCAGGATAAACAGGGAGCTGCACATTCCACCACAGTACATCCAAACTCCTTTTGCAATGGGTTTACCAATGGCACACATCAACAGAGAAACTCACCTGTATTTAACCTCACTCTCTCATAAAGGCTCATGCTTAAACTAACAGTCCAGATTCTCAAGGATTCTCATACAACCCAAATTTGCAAAAGTCAATTTAATAAATAAACTACAATTGCTCAGCAATTAAAAATGTTTGAAAGGCCAGGATGAACTTAGCCTTTGGGAAAAAAAAGAAGACAGTTCTTAGAGCTAATGTCTGTGTAACTTCCCAATTCCATGTTAAAAAAAAATCATCTCTACAAAGAACCCCAAGAATTTGTGAAAGTTACTCTCTCACAAAAATCTAGTATTTATAACATTTCTGTCATATATTAAGGCTGATAAATAAACTATCATAGATAGTATTGGATACAAAAGAAAATTCAGTTCAACCAGGATTGCTGTTTCCCTCCCCCCTCCTTGATCTCTAAGCAGTAAATGGAGAGCAATCACAAATCTGTTCCAAACAGTGCAACACTTAATCAGCACGGCTTCTGGAGAAATAAAAAGCATGTTGCATTATACACAGACAGACTACCAACTGACACTGAACTCAGAGGGGCAAACCAACTTCATATAGGCAAAAAACACACACAGGCAGGATTTTATCTGCTTGTCACACTAGGGATCACTGTCTCCCAGACCTAAAACAAAGATACTTGCTGCAATATAAAGGAAGCTTTACATTTTTAATTAGTTCTTACAAAGACTTCAAAGCAAAATAGTAGGACATATCTTGAAAAATGATTCCTAATCAGTGAAACTAAATTGTATGCACAAGCTCTTGTTGGTCAACAAATACCAGTTCACATTAGGCAGCTATGATGAAGTTACTCTATATTCTTTCATTAACCAATCTTGTAGATGTTCAACGCTAATATGAGAGTTTTATTATTGCAGCCTTAATTTAACCTATTTACTTTGTTGTCAACACAGAAAGAGAGGCTAAACTAAGCAATTTCATGCCTTTGCCTTACATACTGATTGAAAACTAACATATTTGTTTTTAATGATTAAATGAAAAATGTAGAACAAAAAAAACCCTCTTGATACAAATAGATTGGAATTCAGTACATGCAGAATCATTCCACTTGTGATACATATTTATTGACCCAATTACTCAGTCCCTCAATAACAGCTCATGCTGTAATGCAATCAAACACCTTCAGGTTCAGTTTTCATTACGTGATCAAGAAAATGAAAACATTTATTAGCAGAGATTTGTAAGAATTCTGTAAGAACTTGTGAAGATGTAGTCTGACACTAGCACATGGCCTCTGCTAAGACGTAGTATGTGTCTAACAAGAAATAGGTTTTGTTAACAACACTGTCAGGTTCATATTAAAGATGTTTTAAATCACTGTAGGAAGATTATAGCAAGTTAATATCAGATCCATGAGGCATCTTTAAGATGAAAATACTCTATTAATTCTTTGTGGAAAATTTGCTTTCAGTCTCTACCGTAATTCACACTGCTTTCCAAGCTGGTCCCATCTTATGAACTCTTGCCAGGTCCTGGAGGTGAGAAACATTATATTAACTACTGATAGATGTGCCATCCTTAATTTGTGGCAGAATCATTTCTCTTAGTAGAGCTTGTTTCAGCTGAGGAAGGGATTTATCCGGCAATCAGTTTACCCTGACAAATACCACAGCTTTACTGATGTTAGCATGACCTCTGCAGATTTACTTTGCTAGGAGGGCTATGAATTTTATAGGATTCCTTACCTGGGCAGGTTTCCTGTCTTCTCCTCTCCTGACAGCCACAATCCAGGGAATATAATAAAACTTTTCCCTCCCTTGTACAAATGCTTTCCCAGAACTAAACAAGTTTTGGTCTTTCTCAGAACTAAAAATAAAAATCAAGCTAACTTAAAGAAGGTACTTGGCCAACTAAATGCTTATGGGGATTATGGCAGCTCTGAGTGCATGTACACAGAATGGGGAAGGAAGAGACCGAGGTGGGTCATTTCATCAAACCTCCCTGCCCAAGCAGGGTCATCCTAGAGCACTTTGCACAGGATTGTATCCAGACATTTCTGTTGGATCTCCAATGAGGGAGACTCCCCAATCTCTCTGGGCAGTCTGTTACAGTGCTCAGTCCCCTGCATGGTAAAAAAGTTCTTCCTCATATTCAGGTGGAACTTCCTGTGCACCAGTTTCTGCCCATTGCCCCTTACCCTGTTCCTTGGCACCACCAAGAAAAGCCTGGATCCTTCCTCTTGGCACCCTCCCTTCAGATACTNTCTGTCCACCAGTACCCCCTCGTCCTTCTCCACAGAGCTGCTTCCCAGCAGGTCAGCCCTGATGGAAAGATGCATGCATATGGTGTCAAAGGAGATCAAAGTAGCAGATCTCAACCTACTTTTCAGGAAATAATGCTGAAACACATTTTATAACCTGAGCATTAATGTTTACTGACTGTTGTGTGGAATAAAAAGAACTTGTGGAAAGGGTGGGTTCTGTAGCATCCACCATTGTTCCAAAACCACACAACCACCCTATAACCCAATTCTACAGAAATCCTTGACCATGTAAGCTTACTACAATTTTTAGCAGACATATATGCAATTAAAAGTCCTCCATCACAGAAAACAAACAAACAAAACAACAAAAAAGAAGGAAATCACAGTCCACTACAAAGGCACAAAGAACAATGTGATGCCAGTGTGTCCTGTTTCTCCAAACAGACATTGGCTAAATACAACCTACACACAACGGATATGGACCAGGCTGCAATACTCCATGGTTGCTTTTCTGAGAGCACCAGCATCAATGACACAGAAGATAAAGTACTACTTCATTAACAAGGATAGTGCTTTTTCTCCATATACCTTGCTATCAGTGGGCCAAACAAAAGAAAATAAGATAAAATTTCTACTTCGAAAAGCCTGTATTTTCAGACATTGGGAACTCCTTAAATCAAAGTAAACTGGCAAGGAAAACTTGGTTACATATATCATTCTCTAAAAGTTTGTTTCTTCAAGTCAGAGTGATGCTATTATACAATCAAGCTTGTAAATTTTTCCACATTAAAACCCCCTTGTTTTTGCAAAGGCTTATACTTTCATTCTGTTTATTATTCCTGCATTTCCATCTTTTGGTTGGCTGTTTCAGTGAAAGACATAATTCAGCATATTCTGTTTTGGAAACAAGCATTTTTCAAATCTCAACCAGGAATTCAATATTCTTCTGCTGATTTAACAGATTCTCCACTAAGCTTTCAGAAGCTAAGTTGCCTCCCAAGGGCTTATGAAAATCTTTTGCAATGTTAACATAATAAGTCAAGTTGTTTTCTGGACATTATACTTGTAAATACCTCATCATTAAAAAACCCATACAACAGCCAATTTCTCTTTTTTTGAGAAGACATAAAAGCACTGCTACCCTTTTACTGCCATGAACATGTTTTTCATAGAAGATATAAAAAGCTCCCCTCTTGAAGGCTTCTCCTGAAAAGCACAAGCCAAGCAGGACTTCTAATAATATTTGCATGATGAAAAAAAAAATAGCAAAATGTTTCTGGATTTGCTAACTAGCAGAAAGGACAAGCATAATTTATGAATATCTTGGAAGGGACAAGGGTCAGATTAGAAACAAAGTAGTACCTATTAGGGGCTACAGTGAGTAACCTAAAACCAGAGAAAGTCGAGTGAGATTTTAAACCAAAAAAGATTGGAACACTAAACAAAATTCCACTTCAACAGTGATTGTATGCCAAAACTTTTACCTTTTAAGGAAAAGTAGCACTAAGAGAGACGGGCAGAGCACAGTGTTGTTAAAAATGCTGTAATGGATGCTTAAGGACCTAGCATGTGCTGATTTTGAGATGCTTGTAACATCATTTGTGAGAGAGCAGACTCATGACACAAGCTCACACCCCAAAGCAGAAAGAGGGAACAACAGTGATTCACCTGCACAACCCATCCAAAGGCATCACTCACGCACACAATAAGGGAGAGGTGACCTCCTACAACAACCTATTCTGTCAGCCTAAAAAAAGTGATTTACAACAGCTCATGAACAAGACGGAGGTATAAAGCCAAGTTTTGCTGGTTTCTTTTGAGAGATCACTCTATAATAGATAACAAAGAAGATTTTATTATACATTACTTACAGATTCCTTATCTTTCAGAATACTTTTCCTATCTCATTGTTTAAGTTCCAGGGACAAGGTGACTCCACATGTTTCAGTCTGCTTCCTCCAAGTTTGCTCATGTGAACACTTCCTCACTGCCAATAATTGCAGTAAGAATTTTACTTAGATGCTGTCTGCAGATTTTCATTATAGATCTTCAGAAAAGTACTGTAGACAATTATACAATGTAACCTGAGATTGCACATAGATATATTAAAATGTGTGGGCCAGAATACTATATTCCCCCAGTTTTATATTAGAGCATACCAGCTCACATCAACAAATGCCAAGAGAGCTTCCCAGAACAATGAGAAACCTAAAGAAAGTAATGAGAAAGAGAAAGTAATGAGAAAGAGAAAGTAATGAACTCATTGCTATTATATTACCGTCTAATAGCTCAAACTTTAGTATTCAGCAAACCACTCCAAAGACAGAGTGAACTCACTGGGTTTTTTCGCAGGGTTGATGGAGAATCCAGGTTTAAAGCTAATTTGGGAAGAGTCTTTGGGCTGTATGTTTCAAGCCTGAGGTCACCAAAAGGACCGGGCACCTTCCACTAGAGGTCAGCGCTGCACCCCAGGAGTCCCCAGCCGCGGTACCTGCGCACAGCATGTGCTCCCCACAAAAGGCTGCACTGCAGCAGCACGGCAAGGCCATGCTTTATTCACCCAAGAGATGCTAAGGGGACAGCTGAGTCAAGTTATTTATTCTTCTGACATACCTGCATGCTTCCCTAGTTCAGCACTCAGGAGAGAAACTACAAATAACATGGGAAGAGAACGGTTTAAGAATCAGAGCACTTGAAAGCGTGGACAAGGACATCAGAAGATGGCTGCGAGCTCATGTTTGTTGGCCATATGGCAGCAGCATAAGCAACGATTTATTTCAGGAGAAGCAGTGAAAGGCTTGGCTCGTGACCATTCTCAGTTAACCCCAGGACTGCGGCTTTTAACAACACCGTATGCAGGGGATTTGCCTGGATTACATGGGTACTCAGTATGGAGCCACTGTGGAGGTGATGGTAAAAATGCTCAGTGCTTTAAAGGAGAGAGGAAAACAGCTACATCTGATTTTAAAAACTGGCAACAGTAAAGCCAAGAGAATCAGAAACGGAAAAAGGAGAAAAGAAAAATTATGGCTGATATTCTTGGCATTAAAATGTCTCAGAGAAACAAAATTTATGCTAATATTAAATACCGTCATTGCATTTGCTATCAAACTAAATAGTTCCAGTGGAGTCTAAAGGCATGCCAGAAAACAGCTGGGTGCATGTACTGTGTACTCATTGAGTTTATATATACTGGTGAGATTGAAGCCTTTGGCATATTCCAGAGCCCAGAGGAGTATTTTTGTATTTGCGCTTTCTGATTTTGTTTGCAACTACCAGCTGCATTTAGAGAACTCCAAGGCAGCCTCCTCTCCCCATGAACTTCATCATAAAAAGATACAGCTCTCACCAAGAAGAGATCACGTTGCTTGATGTGACTGGAAAGATGCAATCTGTTAGAATCATAGAAGAGTTTGGGTTGGAAGGGACCTTAAAGATCATCTAGTTCCAACATCGCTGCCAAAAGCAGGGACACCTAACACTAGACCAGGTTGCTCAGAGCCCCATCCAGCCTGGTCTGGAATGTTTCCAGGGATAGGCCATCCACCACTTATCTGGGAAAATTACTTAAAAAAACACTTATCTGTGTTCCACCACTCTTGTAAAAAAATTTCTTCCTTCTATTTAGTCTGAATTTACCTTCTTTTAGTTTAAAACCATTGCCCCTTGTCCTACTGCAACAGGTCCTACCAAAATGTTTGTCTCCATCTTTCTCATAAGCTCCCTTTAAGTACAGAAAGGCCACAAGGGAGGCACTTTGCCAGAGGATCCTACTAATTGTTCAAAATAGCACACTTTTTACAGGTTATTAGTCTATTAACAGAATATCTGTGTTGGTGACCAAGAAAACTTGAATGATCTGGCTGCAGATGCACTTCAAATATCACAGTAGTAGCATTGCCCAACCTTGCTGTACCCAATAAAATAGTATTTGTAAATATGATTTCTTCATACTGCCCTGCTCTCTGTACCATTTAAACTTCTCTAGAGCAGTGACAATATGTGTACAGCAGCGAGCACAACAGTCTTAGCTCATGTCAAAGGGTTTCTGCAGTATGCGGACACAAAGGTGTTACAAAATGACATTGTAATAAAATCAGCTAAAATGGCCACTCCTCTGTGCACAGCCATGGCAGTATTATAATTATTTGATTAGTCATCTTTTGCTTCAAACAGCAGGCTTCACCAAGTGAGCAAAAAGACTTTGAAATAAGATACATATGCTAAGGAGACCAGAACGAATAAACATTAAGGAGTTAGTAAAAGCAATATTAAAACCGATTTATTTAAACTGAACCAATATTTATCAAACTACAGGAGTCAGCTTTTCTACAGCAAAAATACTTTTCATAAGATCCTAAAAATTCAAGCTCTAAAGAGAAAGATTAAAGCAGTAGAATTCTACTGCTCCTACAGAAAAAAAGATGGGTTAACAGTTCATCCTGCCTCAAATCTGGCCAACATTGGCTCCTAAAATGAGCATACACCAAACAATTAGTAAGAGCTGCAAATACATAAAATGAGTATATTCCATTAGAGATGCTGATAGCTGAAACTTAGAAATTATTAATCCATAGTAATTAAAGTGGAAGGAAAATTATTTCTTGATAACCCAATTCTTTAATTATCTTGTGTGCATGTAAGTTTGATCTTCTGGGTGCACATACATCATTAGTAATCAACTTCTATACTTCTCCCTTTGTAGTTGGTACAATTGTATAGCAACCTGCATCTTCCCCCATGTGACCAAAACAAGGCTAATGTTCAGCTTCACATGTGTCCTTTACAGTCTCTCAGCTACAGAATTCAGTAACCTACTAAGGACTCAGAGAAAGGTTATTATGCATGAAAATAACACACCAAGTGTTAAGAAAGGTAAATCTAAAAATCCGGATAGAAGACTCTAAGCAGTCCCTACCACTGTAATTAGCGAACAACGGGTCTAAGTCTTTAAAACATACATGAACAGAGAGCTACTTTATCAAATGTAGCATCACTATCATATACTGTACCAGTGGCAGAGATTCTGATGAAGCCACAACTGAAATGTAAGATTGACTGACCTGTCTGAAAAACGTTTTTAAATTATCTTGGGCTATGTTAGAATATTTTAGCAGAGCATACTTCCACTACTAGAGAAGACTTCTGTACCCAATCCTAATAGTTCATGGAGTGATTGCAGCCACTGATACACTGAAGCCTTTAACAAGACTTGATTGCTCTCCATTATTGGAAGTTTCAGTCCTGAAGTATAAAGCTTAAATACATCTAAAATGCAAGAAGATAATATTCTGATTTGGATGAAAGTGAAACATCATCAGGAAGAAAAACTATTACTAAAAGCTGTCAGTCATTCCTTTTCAGCAAGACCACCAAAAAAGTAATCCTCAGAGAAGGGAAGACAAACTTGCTGTGGCCCTTATGAGGCATATAAGTATAGCAGGAATGAAAACTGGAATTTGCCTTAGAGAAGAAGTTTTTTTACTGAAGGAAACACCTTTATTGGACTGCTGTAGGTACTTCAGAACTACAGGGTGACTGAATGTAGAAAATGGCATCTCAAAGACGTAAGTGGCCAAGGCAGATGCAAGAAACCCATCTAAACAATGGGTAAATTTGAAAGACAGTAATCAAACAGCTACTCCAGATGTGCTGAGCAAGGGACATGTAACAGCTCATACGTGGCACAAAACAGCCCACTTAGCAAGGTCAGAATGTCTGTCCCCTTGGATTTTGCCTGCTTACCAATTAGCACATCCTTTATAAGTGTGACAGTGTTCTACACATGAGCATCATTCAACTCCAGAGAGAGGTTCCAAATGCTTTGATGATCTCCTGATGTCATTCTGCACAATCAGATCTGAAAGTATGTAATATATCCATGGTCTGTCCAAAAGATGAAATGCTAGAATTATCCTCACCTGGCCAGATCTAGAAGGATGGGCTAACTGACACGCTGTATTGGCTTGTCAAACACCATCAGAAGGAATCTCATCAGAGGACAAGTCAGCTTCTCTGACCATAGGTTGGAACTGCTCATAAGCAAACAAACATAAATCACCTATGAAGCATTAGGAGCTGATACATTACAAGTGTCAATACAATGAGGTCATTTTAGGATGCATCTTGCACAGACAATGGCTCTGGAAACATCCACTCTGCACCTTTCCTATGGCACTGAAAAAGGCTTTTGTGGAATGTAAAAGAAGCTCTGCAGGTTTATTATTCTCTGTGTAAAAATATAAAATGTCCCACGTGGTGAAAAGAGCTGTTACTGACACGGAAGGTAGCACTTCCACTTTTCACAAATTCTTTAGGTTCGAATAGATGTCTTGAAATCAGTCCAACTTGCCTGCTCAAGCAGGATCAGCTAGAGCAGGTTGCCCAGAACTGTGTCTAGCTGAGGTTTTGACTGTCTTCACAGATGGAGACTTTACAATCTCCATGAGCAGTGTGTTCCAACGCTTGAGCACCCTCATAGTTTGAGCTTTCAGAAACTCTTTCCCTCTTTGGTAAATCCCAAAATTATCAAAGACTTACCATTTACTAGGTGCATTACATACATTAATTAATACATACTACTATTACATACATTCAGTACTACCTTGTACTTTAAGCCATCTTCCACACTAGAGGATAAAATTTCAAGTCTATTGGTTTGAAAGATTAATAATAACAAGCACTTTGTATCTTTTGCTCATCAGCAAACTGCACATATTAGATATGAGGCATTAACCTAAATAGCTTGAAGCTGCTGAGGCATTTTGCCCACAAAAGGTGAAGGTCTAAGCTGCCAAACCCCAGAATAATACACATCCGCTTCTTATGTACCCTGGCAGCCAAACAGTGAGTCAAATTTGCCAGGGCACTTTGCTCATTACACATAGAATTCCTGACTGAATTTTAGTAACAATTCAACGTGTCTTCAGAGTTATTTTAACCTGTGGCCAATCCCCACATGCATGTCCAAACTGCCTAGCCACAGAAATAACAAGCATAGCAATGCCAGGTTCAAAGTGTTTCCTCTTTACATCTAAATCTAAGATAAATGTTATTCATGCCACATCGTGCAAATATAACTGCAAGGATCCAACTCTAAAAACAGAAGTGGTAGGAGAGTAAGAGCTAGCAATGAGTGGTATTACTGCTGCCTCAGCCCAAATAAAAAAGACTGAAATGCTTTGCAGAGTTAGTTGATGATGCCTTCCTCTGCAGCAACTCGCCTCAGAAAAGATACCAGAAGAACTTGTCAAGAATAATCTTTATCATAGTGTTGCTGTGATTATGTTTTTAAAGCAAATAAAAACAACAAATGGAAGAAATTTCTAAACCAAGAATAGTAATGTGTGGCAAGAGAATTTAAAATTGTGTTCTGAAACAAAATCTGGAAGTAGGTACCAGTCAACATTCTCAACAAATGAGACACTCTAGGAAGTCACATGCAGTTTGTTCTACTCACAAACATTTAAACCTGTCTTACAGTTATAATGTAGACATTAGGAGAACCAAAACTGCCTCTACCCTCCAAGATTCCTGCAGACATTTCTGCTTAATAATCACCATTGGCTCGGATGTCAGGGCACAAGAACTGAGCTGAACGTATCATATCATTAAACGGTATCATAAAATTAAACAGGTTAGAAGAAGAAATAATACTTTGGCTAGGACAGCAAGAAAAAGAAGTAGCTGCCAAGAGGACAAATTCACTAGCAAACTACCTAACAGCACTCTGAACTTTTACTTATAGATGTAAACTGACTACTTGGAAAGCTTTCAGAAAAAGAACCTACCTCCCTGAAGCCACAGCAACAAACAAGTTTAAGTACAACCAGTTCTTGAGAAAAACCCTTTAATAATCTGCACTGTTCTTACTGCTAGGTGAGAACTACACTAACAGTCCTTGGGTGGTAAAGTAAAATAAATGGTGCCAATTACACCTGAAATACTCAATATTTCCATCGTAGTTTTTTCAAGCTCTCCCTCAAGAGATTAGTGGAATTTACCTTGCAGCAAGAATTAGGTCCTAAAAAATCCTATATACTACCTTGCTTTCTGGAATCTTCCTTTAGAGATACATCTAAAAGACAGTAAAAAAAGCAAAAACTTGACTCATTGGGGCTTAAACCATGACACCAAACACAGGGAAGCGTGTCATTTATATAAACAGTCTTTATTTCTTATTTTCTACCATCTGGACATGAAGGTTTTACATCCCCCATTGCTACCAAAAAGCTGCAGCCTTGCCAGGGCCATGTAATTTATCACAACCAGATGGTGTGCTGTCAATAAAGGAGGGGCTGCTATCATTCCAGGGCAGAATAATTACCTTTCCTTTGAACCAAGGACAATGTTTTCAATAAAAACCCAAAGCTGTTTAATGCAACTTCCAGTCTGTCAAGACTCCCACTGTGCAGCTCCAGGATTCATTAGACTCATAGAAGTGAAGGAGACCATTTGTTAAAAACATAGCACAAGTTATCTCAGAGGACATTGATGACACACAATTTAAAAAAACCCCAAACAGTAGAGACATTTTGAATCTTTTTTAAAAGCTTTTTGCACAGACTTTTTTCATCACAAATTTTACAGCAAAAGTAGCTGTATCACATTAAAATGCCACCTACGTCCCAGGCCTTTCAAGTAAACTATGGAAGATATTCACTGCTCTGCTATGCACCTCTTCTGCTTTGCATTTTTACATCTTGGGAGTTGGAGCAGCAACATTTATTCTGGGAGGAAGACTAATAGGTAAAGGTTGTAAAGCACAGAGAATTAAAATTAACTAGCAATAAAAGCTAAAGAAGAACAGAAAGCTGTCTCTCACACACCAAAACACTAGTAGGTTGACACTCCTCTGACATCTGGAAACACATGGCAATCATACTGGAGTAATCAGAGGAATGGAGCTTGCAGCATAAATCAACAAGTTACAATACAACCAAATGGTACCTTCTCTTTGAGCAATGCAAGAAACTGGATGAATTTCACTACATACTAAAGCTCCCCTTGAGTTTCAAACCCCACCAAATAAAAAGCAGTTATTATTTGAACACTCAAAGCGTTTTCTGAGCCTATTTCCACGCCAAAAACTGACTTTCAACTTGTCCTTCTTTCAACAGTACATATTTAATGAAGTGGTTAAGAAACACATCCGTTTTTCATAACATCAGAACATTTTGTTCACCTCAAAAAAGTAGAATAACTCTCTAGCTTGGGAAATTGAACATGAGCTGGAAGCCCAAGTGTGACCATTTCCAGGAATTACATCTAACAGAACAGAACAGAAATATTCCTGTCATTTCAGTTCCACAGTGGTAACAAATGTACTAAAAGATGTCTTAGCTCAGTTTACTTTTGATAGACCCTCTCTCTAGCTAAGATCAGTATATTCTTTTCTTCATGTAGCAGTTGCCTAAAGGATCCTATTACAGATTCTACTATATTTCACATGTGATTTACAGCCTTAGAAGAAAAATACATTCAGGCAAAACATGATAGAAAACAAAAAAAAAACGAAACCACCACAACAATTGAACAGCATTTAAGACTTTGCACAAATCTCAGCTGACAAATTTCTGCTCATCACCTCCAGAAGGTGCAGTAAGTAGCTGATGACTTACCATCCAGAAGACCACAACTCATTAAAAAAGAGTAGAAGATAAAGCATGATCCTTTGGTTCTCCCTAGAAGCACAGTTATGTGCATGAACAAAAAGCTTCACAGGGAAAGAATAAGTTGTCTTCTCTGTCTGAATGAGCAAGGGTGGCTCTTACCTTAGGATACCAGGGTCCAGTCCCACCAAAACTTCATATATCACTGGAAAATCTCTTTGTTGTTCACTCTTAATAAGCACATGCAGTGGGGACATAACACAATGGAGACAGCAACTGATAAACTTTCATAGACACACAGATACAGATCTATTTTTACTAACACTTAAAACTGTTCTCAGATTTTAAGCATTTCTTGCAGCCTATGCAGTAGCCTTCAAAGGAGATTTTGCAGGCTTTTCCAAAGCCCAGACACAGGTGTGCAGCAACTCATACTCAGTGTGCAAAGACATACAAAAGAAAAAGCTGAATGCCCTTTCCAAGTTAGAGGCTTTTGTTTGTTTTCCAATACACGACAATTAGTCTCACCTTGATAACAAAACATTTTTACTGTTCCTGTTTTGTACAATACTGTTATCTCCAACTGTGCCATATTACACAGAGAGTATACTAGAAAACCATCTTTTTTGAGATTCCCCAACAGCTATAAAGCATTAGTGTTACCACTACTATTAAAGCCATGTTAATGAAAGAGTAGAGCAAACAGAAACCAGTCAATTCCCAATCAAGCTAAAGGCAACTGAAGGCATTTGTCTTTACATGAAGAAAATACTTTCAGAACCACCAATATCAACTGATGCACAGTACTTGGAAAAATAAAGCCAAAGAACATAGGCTACACCACAGCACTGATGATCAGGTGCTAATTATGTCAGCACTTACACCAAGGCAGAACCAGACTAGAGCATGTTCAGAACCTTCCTCTTGATCAACCTCCTGCTCCAGTAAGTGACTGAAGAAGTGATATCAGCTTCTAACACCATATTAAAATCATGTAATACAACTCAAAAGACAAACATGCCTGAACAATTTTCATGTAGGTTTTATTATGACTCTTCCTTCTAGTTTGCAATTTAGATTTCCTAAGTAATCTGTATTTTCTAGAGCCAGCAACCAGAATTAACCTACTTTATTAACTGAAACAGCTCAGTCCTTCTTGACAGAATGAACTGGCATTTGCACTGAGATATAACTAAATGAAACAGGGGGATACCCCCCAGAAAAACCCACAACAAAAAACACAAGGCACCAATGATCACTTTTGTTGAGCTTTGTGTGAGCTGTAATGAAGTGAATTTCAGTATAGTTCTGGGGAATACAGATTTTTAAAGGCTCCACTGGTATGCAACACCCTGGGTTGCATACTGACTAGTATTTTTAAAAACACCGGATATTTTCAGCATTCTGATAAAAATACAGCCAATAGAATACACCAACTATTTCAGTGGATGAACTTTCAAAACTCTCCTGTTTAAAATATTGCTCCACAACAGGAACAACACACAACACTTTGGTACATCCAAAAGACAGGATTGTTTGTAATTTAATATGGAAACATTTCAGCTGTCTTAATACCAGGATAATTCCTACGCAAGTCTGGCATTTGAGACATGCTACATATTTGTCACTGAAGTGTGTCAATTTCTGTGCTGTTATGTGAGGTTCATCAGTTGATGCCTTGGCCATAAGAGCACCTCCTCCCACACATTCGCTCTCAGGTTGCCAAAGAGATCAGCCCTCTGAACCTGGAGCTTTTTCATCAGACCATTTATTTGTTCTACAAGGTACATCCAGCCCTCAGGAGTTCACAGCCAAAGGGATACCAACAAAATGCATGTGTCTACATCTGTCAACCTTCAAAAGAGATCTTAAGAACCACTGAGCTTGTAGCAGCAGCCTTCACAAAGTTTAACACTTGAGCTGCAGTGCTTTTTACCCTAATTTTAAAAACTGCCCTTTCCCTCTGTATAGATAAGAAAATGACACACAACAGGGATATGGAGCCATTACCATCTCAGGCTCCCTGTGTGATAATCAGAGGAAATGATCTGCTGACCTCAAGCAGTCTTTGAAGTCTGCACAAACATTACCTAAAGAAGAGGGAAGGACTATTCAGCAGGACATACTTCCCCCTAGGCCTGCCCCTCCAAAAGCTCTGCTGGACTAGTGGTTCTCTTAAAACCTGTAAACACCTGGGCTGCTAGAAAGCTTATGGTTATAGACAATGTTCAAGGACTGCTGTGAAACAGACTTTGTATATCAGTGTTTCATTTAAGCCTAACATGCAAAAACTGTCATGCAGCAAGCATTGATTTCTTTTCTTTAGATCTGAATTACTAAGTTAGCATCAGGTAAAAACAAAACAAATCAACCACAAAAAATCCAATCGCCCCCTCAAATAGGCACTAAATCCAACTATAATTCCAATTCACATTTATACAGCCTTTCATCTTATGCAAGATGGCATGCAAAGTAAAATGGAATTGCTCCCATTGTTTAGTTTCAACAGTCTCTTGATTTTAAAGATACAGAAATTATAAAACAGTAGATCCACATTGCATAAATAATCTACTGGAGTTATCCATGTAAAAGAGAACCACATCCTCAAACGTAATGCCAACTTGCAATTAATTTCAACAACTCAGTTTCAAGAGATGGAAAGGAAGTCATAATACCATCTCTTGCCACTTCTCTGCAGTCAAAATGCACTTTGAATTACAGAAACTTGTTTTCTTTAACACTTAGGAGAGTCTAAAAAGACTGCTGGTTGCTGGTACCATCAGATTCCTTAATGACTACTAGAATCATGTGTATCTGGTAATTTGCTTCTAAATTTTTTCCCTCAGTACTAACTCAATGGTATACCAGACACTGCAGGAACACCAACTGTCTCTACTTTAAAGTTCACACAACAGAGAACAAAAGATTCCATGCTCTCCTTTTGTGTTTAGTGTGACTCTCCATGGGAAATCCACCTAGACAGAAGTAGGATTTGATGTCTTTGATGAAGAACGGCTCTTGTCCAAGGCAACAACAACACACAAAACCAAACAAAAACACTGCCTCCTGTCAGAAGGCTGTCAGAAAGACACAAGCCCTTTCCACTTAAAGGAGAAGTCAAGATAATGCCTGGTTGACTACTTTGATAAAATTATTCCCAAACTCTATTTTACTATTTAAAAAAAAGAACAAGAAAGCAATAGCATGTGCCTGTGTATCTAAAAATGAGTAAGACTGGCTGAACACAAAATTATTTCATATGCAAAGAACTGCATAGGAACAACAGTGACATTTCATGGTCACATTACACTCATCTCCTCTGATATGTTTCAAGCCATGCTGCAGTGAGAGACTAGGCTCATGAGACTCAGAAGGATTCCCTAACTCCAACCCCACAAGCCACCCCTGTACTTTTCCACACAGGACTTTTCCAGAAGCCAAATTTCTACTGAAAGTGGTTTAAGTTCTCTCTAGCATTATCATAGCCAAATAGATTAGCTATACAGACAAAGAAAATCTACTGTGACAGAAAGTGAGGACAAAAGCACATTACAGCTAGCTTCACTCTGACACTAGCTGAAGGATCTGCTGAAGAATAGCAGCATTGCCTGCAAGAATCCTGCCCACCCCCCCCCTGGACAATCCAGAAAGCAATTTCTGAAATGTAATTCACAATATCTGTTCCTGTTTGTTTATACCTTGCTCACTGGATCTGGATGCACTGCTGTCACATGACTAAAATTCCTGCATCCTAACAATTATGATTTACAGTCATCTTTATTTTGAAGGTGAACTTAAAAAGTATTGGTGCAGATCAACAGGTAATTTTAAAGAATGTGATTAGGGCTATCCCTCCAGAACAAAGAAATTAAGTTTGTATTGCTTGGGTACATGTATTATCTAACTGCACATATTAAATCACTGGGAGGATTTGTGGGATTGCATTAACACTACTTACACATTAGCTCATACAGATTTTGTATTATCACAAATGCAGTCATGATAATAGCATTCATAATCATTAAAAAGACAGCTGTACAGATCCTGTTTGACAGCTGTTCCTGTGTCCTGCTGAGAAGAAAGAAAAGAAATGTGCACTCATCAGACTATTCTTCTGAACTAGTTATGGCACCTTCACCATAAAGTCAGAACCATGAAAAAAATTACCTTTATATAGTTTCAGTAAAACTTACCTTGCCAAGTTAATTGATTTGTTGAAAAAAGCAAGCATTAAAAACTTTCTATTTTCTTTTTATTATGATACCATAGACACTGAAATTTAAAAAGCACATCTTTGCTCTTAAAAATCTCAAGAGAAAGCATTAGTGAAGAAGAGGCAGAACAAAAAAAGACTCAAACCTTTGTACAGTACAAATAGGTTGGCAGGCCTTTATGGCAGACTGAAGATACAGAGAGCAAAAACATCAGGAACACATACAAACACCACATTTCTTTAGAAGCTAAGGAATGTGCAAGCTTTGACAAAGCATATTATATTAATGATGTTTATAATCTACTTCCATGGAGACAGTTCAGTAGCTTTACAACATAGCAACAAAGAGCGTGAACTATATTTTCCATCTGTTTTGTGCAGACTGTTTTTTTACAATGGAAGTCAGTATCAAAGCAAACTGTTCCATGGGATTTTGAACAGCAACACAAAGGGGTAAAGAAATCTTTTCCTATGCAGTACAAGAGAAGAGGGAGGATATGAATGGCTATTAAAAATATAGACAAAGATATGTGATGAAGACCTCTTGTTTCAAGCAGGACATGTTACACATGATGTAGCAGTCATCTAGTTTAAGCTAATATTACTGTGTTTATTAATTGTGAAATATCATACAAGTATAAAAAACCTTACAGAACCAGATAGATTATCACCTCCAGCTGAATATGTGCAGTAAGAACAGCAAAGCAGCCCCTTTCCACATTTTAAGAGAGCTATAATCAAAAATGGAAAGATACGGTCAGTATAAAACATGAAATCAGCTTTAGGTCAAGCATGAGGAGAACAAAAAGAACAGCACTGTAAGTAGTTCAAGAGGAAAACAAAAGTATCAGCATTGGAAGCACTCCTTCCATCTCCAAAGTTCATTTTACCATAAAATCTCTTCTGAAGCTACCCACCTTAAAACAGATAAAACAAATAACAAAAAGTATCTATTAAACTCATATATTATTAGCACATGTTCTGCCATTCTGCTGCTGTTAGGCTGGAGTTCACCTATGTTATATGGCATAGCTGTTCTCTACATGCATAGACCACAAGAAAAAGTGCAGAAAACCCTATTTCTTTTCCCAGAAAGCAAAAGAGCTGCAGTGCACACCAGCTTTTCCAAGCAAAAGTACAGTGCTTAAGTTTAATAGGTGGGATCTATACAGACAACATTTTAAAAGAAAAGGCACTTGAAACACTCCACAATACATTAGTACTATAGAAAAACAAATGTGTATGGAATATACACCCCTTGTGGCCACGTTAGACTACCCTCAAATCTAAAGGGAAGTCATTGAACATTTATGCCCTGTGTTAGGAAAAATCCTGCTATGAAAAATATTGCCAAAGCCCCTCATACGAGCCCTCAATCCCACTGAATACATCAAACCCAAAACTTAAGCTGTCTTATGAAGACCACCACATGGATCCAAGACCATGCCTGAGCAGCAGCAGTGTCTTCCACCGTCCCAATAGATGCCATTACAACAGAACTATCAAAACCCCCAGATCCTACACATCCATTTCCCAGAACACAGTGTAATTCCCCTTGTTTACCAGGTATATATAGAGCTTCCATGAAGACACTGTTACGCAAATCCTTCACTTCATGATGAATTGTCAAAAGAACTAATCCCAAGACAAGACAAACACTTGCAGTGGAATATTTTTCTATCTACTTAACACTTTCCAAAAGTTTCCCTTGGTAGTAAAATTTCCAAGTTAATTAAGTATCAAAATCTACGGATTAAACCAGGATATTAGGGCATCATATCCAAAATCAACAGGCTACGAGCTACTAGTGCCTACCTCCTAATGGAGAAAATCCCACCAAAAACAAAAACAAAAACCAAAAACCAAACAGAAACCCCCAAAGTGGCCATGTAGCCGCCTTCTACTCCAAACTGTGCTCACTTCTCTCAAAACATAATGAAGAAAGAATGTACAAGTATGAAGTATTATAAAAATGAAAAGTATTGAAATCCGATAAAAATGACTGCATACAACACAGGTTCTAGCCAAAACTATAGGGCTAGAAAAGATGAAGAGTCTGACAACCATAACCAATGTCACTGAATGCCCTGTGTTAACAGGAAACACCTCCCAAAATCAAACTTGGAAAAAAAGATTTAGCTCCGTTGTGTTCAGAAAAAAAGGAAAACAATTTTTCCCTAAAATTCTCAAATACAAGAATGGTCTTCAGGGAAATGCAGCAAAGTACAGTCTGTGTGGTTTAATGGTAAAGTTATTATTTATTAACTAACATTTAGTTTGCCAGTATTATTTATCCTGCCATTAGGCACATCTTTAAGGAGTTCACAACGGCATCCATAGACTGGACAAGACAGCCAAGTACTAAACTTAGGAGCAGGAATTTGGTAGCTCTTCTGACTGAGCTTTAACACACTAGCTTCCCTATGGAACCCTAGCTAGCTGGTCATAAAAACTAGATTTATTTTTTCCTGCATTGTTTTTTGAGTTTTACATCAAATCAGTATAAAAGCACAAGGTTTTACAACATCCATAGGCCTTAATCTATTCTTCTAAAACTCAATGCCAGTTCAGCCAAATAGAGGGATTTGTATGTCACATAAATCACGGGCAATAAGGTAGACTAAGAAACAGTGCAAATTAACTGCAGATGACTAGCAACAACCTTCTCCCCCATTCCCTACAGCTGCACTAGCCACATACTGAAGTGCTGCTCTTAAATATAAAATCAGATAGGAATGCTCTAAGTGCAAGAAACAGCATTCAGCAAAAGTCAGCTGATTGGTCACACTCCGTGTCAACACCTTAAAAGCTTCTAATAGCGTTGCTGCTGAAGCATCTGGATTAATGCTCAGGTTCTAGCACAGCAAGGCTTGTCATTCACTGAAAAAGACACACCAGCCAGCTATAAAGTGGCCACCTTTGGTTAGAAATAGCCAATAATCAGCTCCATCTAGAAAGCAACAAATAGAGCTAGGGCATCCATTCTCTTACCTGGATAATGAGGTATCCCTGAGAGGGCATCACCTGAAGGGTGGGATGCGTCCGACTACCGTATCTTTGGCAAACTCCTTTGGGAGGTGGCCGCCATAAACACTGAAGTACCATCTTCTGGCCAAACTGAACAGAAATCAGCTCTATAAAGAAATGATGCCAAGAGTGCTACGAAACAGGCTCCAGAAGCTTGAGATAATAATGAGATCCTACACAGAAGTATGCTTTGACCAGCAACTGATACTGTAAGGTACTATGAGAAGTGTTTATCTCTGTGTTAGTCTGAAAATCCAGAAAAGCAGCCTGGCAGAGACAGACTACCTTCCACTATGTCTCTTGGTAAAAGAATCCTTTAAGGGATAAAGAAAGTGAACAGAATAGTCCTCAATACCTACTTTTCACCAGTGGTACTAAATGGGACCTTATGGAATGGAGCATATTAAGTTCCAAAGTTCTTTCTGTACTTCAACAGGACTTTGATATACCTACCAATATAACATTGCTACAGATTTCACCTAACACAAGGCACAGTGGGAGAGACAGGATGCTGCAAGTGTGTATGTGCTCTTTACTAATGTGTCCTAAAATTATGAACTTTCACTCTGGATGAGTTGGTTTGGTTTGGTTTTTTCAATAGGAAGCTTATGTATGAAGTCATTGAGAAGGCAGCACCTGAATGAATCTTTCACAGAACACATCTTCATACATCTTTCTGTGAAGACTTTGATCCATTCAATAAGAGGTCCTGTACAACATTTCAAGTTTCTCCTTTGACATCAAAGATGCTTACAGCCAAGTCATCTCATGATAAAAACTATAGCCTGCAAACTTCCCACCAAGTCAGAGCTGCCCACATCTACCTGTGTATCTGTTATAGTAGCCATACTTGTCCTTCTACAGTGTGCTCTCAGATTTACCCTAAAACTCTGCAATAATTTCAACAGGAAGGGTGTTGAGCTTTCCCATGTTAGTAAGTTGAATTTGGCAAGAAGCTCCTGGTATCCTGCCACCTGGAACTGCAGTGAGGTGGAAGAGTAGGCTTTGTGCCTGAAAAGGCCCAAACCCTGGAGACCTTGCCTCTCCGTCGACATTTACAGACTTGTTTTTCCTGCACAGCTCTGTTTTCCAAGGATCCTGGAAAGATCAAAGCTGTGCATATAAAACCCACAATTGCCTCTACAATGCCAGGTCCTGAACAAAAAGATACTTGTCAGGAATATAGCTATAATCCTAGAAAAGACAAGCTGTATTTCAGATTGGAGGTACTGAACATTTTGCTTCCAGCTCTTGGTACAGTTATTCTGTAAGAGTTACACATCTGTTCGCACAGAGTACTTAGTTCTAGAGATGCCAGTTACAGGACAAACGAGTTCTCCACTGCCCATTTAGAGCCTGAGTTTGCCAACACACTTATATGATACAATATTAAGCTGACCAGCTGGAAGGCAAGCTTGAAAGTCTTAAAAAGCTTCAGAAGTATTTTACTGGCGCCTTTTTTCTTTTTTTTTTCAATCCCACTGTCCATGGACAAACAGTTAAGAAATCTTAGGAACTGCTAGCCAACATGAACTTGAGAAGCATGCATACTCTGTAACACATTTTCCCCCATGTAGGCAATATTGTAACCACAACTTTTCCACTATGCAACAATTAGGCAATAACCTGAGCATTAACAGAAGCTTACTTGTGGCAGAAAGAAGCCCTACAGGTTGGTTTATCCTGTCCCCGACAAGTCAATGTGTCTTGAACTAAACCCCAATACTGAAATTAGACTGCAACAGAATCTGCTCAATCTTATTTAAAGTAATCTCAAATCTCTCCTCTGGCCATATGGTCTTCAAACACATTAATTGGCATGCAGGTTTTTCAGACAGCTTCTTCCTTCAAAGATTAAATTTGTACTATCTCAGAAAGTTTATTAATTCTGAAACGTTAGTAAACGTCTGCACTCTAGTAGGACAAAAGTACACATTGTAGACTGTCAAGATTGTCTGCGTTTGGGAATTTGTGGTAGGTCAACTGCATTGATGTGAAATGGCATGAGCAGACCTTGTGCCAAACACATTTTCCATCAGAACCCACTAAAGTAGGCATGGACAGTAGCTCAGCTGGCCTGCAAGTCCCACATAGCCTAACACAGCCCACAGAAAGGGCTTCATTACTGACTACTGCCTGTTTCCAAAGAAGATAGAAACAATTCTACTACACAGTCTTCACAGAAGTCTCTATACTGCAGACACTATTGCAGTACTAGTATTATTTTTAATATGTAGAAATTTGGTGCAGTTGCCAGGACTGATGATAGGAGGTAGTGCTTGTGTGGGTCCTTCAGGTGTTTTCTAAAAACTCTGCTCTAGTAAATCATGTACCATACCAGGAACCATGAACTCTATTTAACACTAACCCAAAGAAAGAGTGCACATCACCTCATGTGTGACTACTCCTGTTGAAATGCTTTACCTTAAAGTTACCTTAATGATTTAGAAGCATATTAGTTGCACTGTTGCTAACAATATATACTATATATACTAGTAACCTGCTACCAGTATTTTCTCCTTTCCCTGTAGGAGCTGCACACCAGCATTCTGTAGAAACCTGGCACCACATATGCTACTGAGAGTAAAAAGTAAGACACACATTTTAAATCAAATGTAGTATAAGAAATGAAGAAAAATTAAATGACTTCAACAAAGCAACATTTCTAGTTGTATTTCTGCTATGATAGATCAGTTTTTAGTCTATGAAGACATAGGATGACAGCTCCTACCTTAACAGAAATAGCAAGAAGCAGAATGTTACAAGAACAAAGCAGGTGTACAGAGCTTATAAACCTTTGTAAGTGTACAAACACCACAATGTTGAATAAAGTCCAAAAGAAGAGGCACTGAAGAATTCTCACATTTCAATGTACAACACAAAGGGTACAACTCTGCTAATGTCTGTAAACACTCTTCAAAGCACCAAAAGCTGAAAGATTTCTCCTGCCCAGCCCAGGTTAAAGCAATTTTTCTGGAGGCTTGCCATACTCTGTGGGAGGCAGGTAGGGGTGCAGCAACAAGCTGGATTTAAAAGATCCTCAGCTGGAACTACAAATACAGAGAATGATGTTTAAAACTGTTAGACCCCTGGAGAGAAGCAGGAAACTCTCTTTATGACCCCCAGAGTATTTGTTTTTCCAACAGTTTCCCAGCTCAGCTTGAGATTCTCAAGGGCAGCAACAAAAAAAAATTTCACTTCGCTCAAATTAGTTTTGACTGGTCCCCAGGTTCCCAAGGTGATAATTTAACACCTCATTAACAAGTACATTATTAGAGGAAATTCAAATGAACCGATTTTAATGATAATTGAATGTTTTCAGCCTCAGCCTGCAGAAGGAGTATTTCCCCCTTGGAGTACAACAGCAGTCACTGCCTCCATTTGTGGATCTACTACTGGAGATGAATGGCGAAATACAGACTTCATTTATAAATATACCATAAGCTACTTAAAATTCAATTCCAGGTGCTGAAACATGGGCTATTCCTTCATTACTCCTTATGTTTGTACATGCATATAGTTCTGGTTTGTCTTTGGAAGAAAAAGGTAATGTTACAAAAGGTCCAGCTTCAAGAAACTTACTGATTAGGCAGATGATTGAACTGCTGAGGTCCTATCTTCACTTGAGGGCCTGATTAACCACATGGAAGTTAAAATACTAATTGCAGTCTTTTCTCCTGCAGAATTTAAGCAGACCATTTGAGCTTTGTTTGGTTTAGTTTTTTCCCCCCCAGCATGCTTCTCCCTGGGCATATTGACAGTATAACAATGGTCCTGAATTCTGAACAGCTCAGTTATGCTCAATTCTCTGCCAAGACAGCTGTACATTCTTATTACTTCTGGTTATAATTGGCTTAACTACCTTCTCTGATTTAACTCACTCAATATTGTTGCACATAGCAATGGCAAGAGCAATTTTTTTTTTTTTTAATGCTTTCACTGATGAGATGAAATCAGTTACTGGCTCTTCACAACTGAGGTGTTGAGACAAATACCAATCAGACTGTGTGCTGCTAACTGACTGACCAGCCTCCGAAGAGCAGTTATTCGTTTCCAACAGTTTAGCAGCTGGGATGGCCAATGCAACCGCTGCCTCCGCTGAACTATGTTGGATAATAATCCTTCATTTCTATACAGTGCTCAAGACAACATTCACCCAAAATTTAAGAGCCATCTTGGGCAAGGTCTATCCATGACTTATTCTATACAATCTATGTATGGTGCTGTGATTAAGTGTGGGACATTTGCCTCCTAAAACTCACATGGAAGTCAGTAAACTCATTACAAATGTCAACAGGTATAATTACTGTTAGTAACTTAAGGTCTGTGGAAAGAAGTAGCTCACCTCTTTTACAAGCCATTAGTACTGCCAGCTTTAGTTCAAACTTAAAGCACACCTGGCTTTAAGGCTCATCTTCAGTTTTAATACACAGGAGAGCAAACTCCGTTTCACCTCTGAAGGTGCTTAGACTGGTTTCACTTTGCATGTTTTGATTTGCCTGAATCTCCCTTGGGTTACTTATGATTTTCTTCCACTTGCCCCCAGCAATGTTATCAGGGCAACGAATAGGCTGGGTCCTGAAGAGCTACAGTGATAACAGAACTCCAGTTGTACAGGATGTATCACTGGCTATTATGTAAGTAACAGAAAGAAGCCAGCTAGATTCCCAGTCCTAGTGAGACTGTACTGGCAAAAAATGCAGCTTTCAACTCAAACCAAACCATTGATGCTGAAAAATTCATCATGACAGGTCAAGTATTTAACATCATAAATCAAAACAATGTCTCATTTACCATGACAAGAACCAAGCTGTCTCATTTTCCCTACAGTCAATTTAAATAACAGCAAGAATCAAGTGGCCCTATGCTACAGCTTTCCAGAACTCCATTCCAGGAATCAATTTGTCATCTTTGTGTATGTATAGTATGACTCTGAAAAGTCTGTTTATTGTGTCTTTTTATTATCATTGTTTTAAAAGCTCCTTTATCTACAAAACTATATGAAATTCATTCATTTTGTGGCTGAACGGAGCAAGAGCAACATTCACCAAACTGCTGACAAGCATCTGCAACACTTTCTCATTAAAGTTTTCAACCATAGTGACTTTGAATTGGAAAACAGTTCCAGAAGTTTGTTTTTGCAGAAAGAAGCCTTCTCCTCCATCTCTCCTGCTCACCTTGCTCTACTGTATATCAAAGCCAATGTGATGACATACAAGATACCCATGTACATTGTCACCTGAGTTCTCTGAAGAGAGTCTATATGCTCAACATGTTCAACACTCTTGAGCATGACTGCTCCTTTGAAGAAATTCTCAAAGGGATCACAGATCAAGTATGTTTCGTTTAAGACCCCATGAGGTCTTCCAGCCAATTACAGTGCAAGACAAGCAGTGCAAAGTAAAATAGGACAGAGTATTGATCTGATAATGTAGAGAAGCTGCAATACTGGAAGCACCACCACCAAGAACCCTTAAAGTGGCTCTGCCATTGCTTTAGCTGTTGGCATGGTTTTTGCAGTCTGGATGAAGGAACAAGTAATACATTCATATATAATTATACTGCTGTAACTGTTTTCAGGGTGATTGAAGTGTGCTAGTTACGTACATGTATACACATTACAAAGAATTAACAGATTAATTTGAATAGAAATCAAGACACAAGAAAACTACTGTCCCAACTCAGGCAGCACATCTCCACATAAGCACGTCTTACATTCTCTGCAGAGAAGCTTTTCATTGCATCTGTATTTTGTCTGTGCTGCCTCCTACTAATTTAGTCACTGGCAACTTGCTGGAAAAATCTGAAAGAAGACATTCATTTTTTTTACTTATGTAAAGTTTTAGTAATTATTACCTTATATTGTAAGTTTAGAGTTTTCAGATGCTTCTTTAGATTTAGAAATAACCTAAAGACAATTAACATATTCTTGCAAAATGATATACAAAACCCCTTTCATCTTCAAAAACGACTCTGTTCCTATTACTTATTCCTCAGCTACAGACTGTCTCAATCTGACATGACAATTTCCACACAGATTTGATGCCATGGAGGACAGCAGGTTTTACAAATAGCATGTGGTAAACAGAAGCAGGCAGACAAAGCCGCAAAGGCTCTTTTCAAGAAAGCATTCTTGAAGCCATTAAAAGATTTAGCTGTGGTCCAAAACATGAGGTTGGGAGCTAGCCATCTACTGTTCTGATTCCAGCTCCACTCCTGTGCTCTTGTAAAACCACTGCACTATCTCAGTTTCCTTCACCCATTCGTTCAGCTTGACTAACTTAAAAGCAATGAAATTTTTGTAGTACACAGTCAATTCAGAGGTGCTTACCAGTCACCCAGTTTGACACTATTTCTCCACTTGTCTTTCACAGTTAACAACTATTACCAGCACCCATCTACTCGTTATTTATTCATAGTCAAACCAACTGCAGGCAGTGGTCCTCCAAAACCCACTTGTAATTCCACAGAATCTAAACGGAAGTTTTTCAACCAAAGCCCTTAAACAAAGAAAAAATGTCATGCTATCACTAATCAGCTGCTCAGTTCACCCAACAGAACTTTTGCCAACTTCATCCACAGAAAATGTCTACAAAGTAATATTATCTCTAAAGCCTTAAGGCAATAAAAAAAAATGCATGACTGGGAAACAGCATTCTGCAGAAAATAAACAGAAAAGCACTTTCAAGCAGAAATTATCCTGTGAGTTGCTTATCTTAACTCAAGGTTGACTTAGATGCTTAAAAAAAGCCAGTAACACTTTCACGAGACCTGTAGCTGAGAAATCCTTTGAGAATTGACAGGGTTCTGGCTATCCAGATGTTTTATCCATCACTTACAAAAAGTGCTACAGCTCATACAGAAAGTGGACATACAGAGACTTCTTGGAAATGAAATACCTATCAAACACCAAAACCACTCACTTTCTCATTAGAGTGCCTAGGAATTCTGGTATTTCTTGGTACCAAATTAGCAGGATGTAGCTCAACATGCATTTTAAGCAACATGAGAACAAAAAAGATCTTTTGAGTTTATTTTTCGCCAAATTCGTTCCTGATCTGGTTTGCCTTTCAGCTCAGATGGACCTCGCTGGCATAATGGCAGGAGAACAGTCTGGAATGGAAGTTACTTCCATTCTCCTGGCTTGAACAAATACCACACTGTAGCCTCAGAAAGAGACAAAAATGCCTGAGTTTAAATACTGCAAACAGAAATCAGTTACACATTCCTTGCTTCCCGCTTCATTAAGCCAAACAGATACTGGAAGAAACCCAAAACAAGCAACGCCTAAGCAGACCACAGATTGTTGGCAAATCATCAGCTATAAAAAGCTCAAACAATTACATTTAAGACTAAAGCAACACAAGTTTTTGTGTAGTTTGAAGCTTGCTTAACATCTGTACTCGAGAGCAGGGAGTCACCTCTTGGCTCTTGGTACAGGTCTCTCACAGGGACCACTCAGAAGCACTCAAAGCTAGCACAGATGCAGGCTGCTGCCCAGCTGTACTTGCCTCACTGATGATGTGTCTACTGAGCAACCACCACCAACTGCCTGCACTTAACTTTGGTCTCAGATAATGTAAGCAAACCAAATGAAGCCTATTATAACAGAAAAATTCTCAAGTCATTTCCCCAGTGAGCTTTTCCACTGTAAGTTATCCAACAGGCTGGTTGGTCAGATGACGCATGTTCAAAAGCCAATTCCTTTCCTCAGCATACACCACCACCACCTCGTGGCCAGATGCCTCAAACTCCAAGAATTCAATATATACTGCAGTTGGAATTCTAAGACTCCAAACTAAATGCCACCAACAGATCCTCAGCAAACTACACCGGCATCCTGTGTGAGCTGCTCACAACTTTTTAATTACCTGTGAAGAGGGAAAAGTATCCTACATGCAAACTGTACCATTTCAGTTTCAAGGCAGCTTAAAGAGCTATTTACTTCATGCTGTAACTGAAGGAAGCTGCAACCCATAATCAAATGAGACAAGAATTTGTCATTATGACCTTAAATGCCCAGAGAGTAGTACAAATTTTCCTTTTACTTCTACAGCGAAACAGGAAAACTAAGACAATAAAGACGAATATGCTGAATTTCTTCTCCTAGTCCATTAAGTTCACTGATTTTGAAAAATGCCTCTAGCTCCCAAAGTAAAAAGGGCTTTCAGAAACATTTCCATATTTACTTTAACTGAGATGCAAATATCAGTACAAGAAAATAGTGTGTCTTAGACAAGACTAAGATGACTTACCTCCAGCTGAAAACTCTTTACGCTGTAATTAGGCTGATCTGCCAAGTAGAATTGTAAACTAGTTTACCGATCCAGAAATTCCAACCATACATGCACTAACAGATAATTATGAAAGTGCCCACTGAATGTGTTACCTGTCAAAGTGATAGAGGCTCTTTTTGACTTCCCCTTTCTACATTCTTACTGCTACAAAGACTCACCAACAGTTGTACCATCTTCACCCATAATGCACTTCACAGAGGTGATGATTTGCTCCACAACAGGAGGTGACATTGATGTTGCATACGCAGCACTGTGAGAGTATGTCCTGAGGTAATCAATCAGTTCCTAGCAAAACACAAGAGGCATCAGACATAGCCTTCCCAGCACTCAGAGAAATGCTTCTGTCATTTCTTTAATCACAATAAAACAAGGCACCACAAAAAACTTCTTTCAGAATGCCCCATTAGAGAACAAGTATCTCAAGGATTAATTTAACAGTACAAGAAATAAACAGTTGAAATGTGAACAGCAGGGACATGACAACTCATAGTAATGTCACAGGGCAAGAATGTGTGTTGATCAGAGACTAATGTCTATGACAGACTTGTTTAGCTAACACCATCAGCAGTGGATTGCAACAAGGGTTTGCATTATGTTTGCATTACTTAAGCTGTGCCCAGGGCGAGTTTCAAAAGTGTTTATTATAACAGTAGGAATATACAGAAAATCAAATAGTGGGGAGCAGGATCCATAAGTGCTTATGGATCATGCTCAATATACTTTTTTCCCCACAAAAACCACTGAGCAAGGGAACGGGTCACAAAATCTCTTGTTCATCAGCGCAATATAAATAAAGCAGTAGGTGTAATTTAAGAGTGCAAGAACCTCAGCCTAACCCTTCTGCATTTCACAGTTAAACACATGCTATTTTTCCTAGAGGGTAAAAGCAGGTCATAGAGGAACAAAGACCAACACACCTTATATCTAGGCTGCTTGTTAACTGTAACAAAACCATGCTAAAATACCGCCCTACTAAAATATTATAAACATCAGTATGAATGCCAAGACAGATTCTGTCTTTTGCTACCATAAAATGAATAATGAGAACTCTGTAGCTATCACAAGCTGCAAATGTATTATAAAAATGTGCAGAAGTGTTCTGTGGCTGTCTGTCTAGGGACAGAGTTAAATGAAAGGAAGTTGTAAAATGGCTTTGAAATAAACTAGGTAAGAAGATTTAAGGCCTCTTACTTCTGAAGCAATTCCTCAATCAGTAGCTAAAACACAGTTGCAAAGGACTCCTAGCTGCTTTACCTTACGCCATGGAGTTGATCACACTAGCTCAGTACCTTTGGAAAAAGATTTATACGATGTTTTTTTCTGGGGAAATTGTCAAAGTGATTTTAATCTAACTGTAGTAAACACCCTACAAGGAATATCTCTAAGTTCCATCTCCATTTGGGTGGGTGGAAGTAATTATCCCAATTAATACGTAAAAAATTATTGTCCTGGTAGGAAAATCGTAGAATTTTACCCTCAAAGCTTAGAAGCCTGATCTATGAGATCAGTTATTTTAGGATATGAGAAAGGTGACACAGGGAATTGTCTACGCCACCCCTCTGAGAATCAGAGGTTTGGCAAGGGCAACACCTTCTAGCTGTACTTTCTAATGGAAAAGAGACAGTAGCCAAAAAAAAAACAACCCAAAAA